>PVKS010021129.1:0-35688 GCA_004027875.1 Aplodontia rufa | reverse complement strand
CCATGTGAAAAACTAAATAAAGTTGTTTCTCTCTTTCTCTGTCTCTCTCACTGTCCCTCTCTTTAAAAAAAAAAAAAAAGTTTGAGGACTGGAGCGCTCAGCAGTTAGAGCACTTGCCTAGCATTAGCAAGGACCCAGGTTCAAACCCCAGCACCACTTACACAAGTAAATATTGGAGAAATGAAGACTGAAGACCAGATGAAAAAACAAAAATTGATTTTCTCTCTCTCTCTCTCCCTCCCCCTCTCTCTTAAAAAAAAAAAAAAATTTAAGTTAGGGGGCTGGGGCAGTTGCTCAATGGTTATGGTGCTTGCCTGGCATGTGCAAGGATGTGAATTCAAATCCAAGCACCACATACACAACAAAGTGCTGGAGCAAAGAAAGCCACATGAAAAACTAAATAAAATTGATTCTGTCTTGAAAAAAAAAAAAGTTTAAGTTGGTCAGGGTGCAGCAGCATACACCTGTAATACCAGTGACTCAGGAGGCTGAGGTAGGATAGAAAGTTTGAGGCCAGCCTCAACAAATTAGCAAGACCCTCAGTAACTCAGGGAGAACCTGTATAGAGAAAAAAAAGAAAAAGGACTCAGAGGTAAAATACCTCTGAGTTCAATTCCCAGTACAAAAGAAAAAAACAAAGAAAAAAAAGAAAATTTAAGTTGTGCATGACAATAAATGATTCTATTGAGATTATAGGGATATCATTAATGAATTATCTAAAATTGCAAAATCAGGCTGATTTTGAAATCGACCAGCTCTGTGTCAAAAATTGCATTTTAATAAGGTCTCCAGATGATTTATTTTTATATTTTGGTACCAGGGAGTGAATCCAGGGACCCTTAACCACTGAGCCACATTCCTAGTCCTTTTTATTTTGAAACCAAGGTCTTGCTAAGTTGCTGAGGCTGACTTTGAACTTCTGATCCTCCTGCCTCAGCTCCCAAGTTGCTAGCATTATAGGCATGAGCCACTGTGCCAGATCAGATGATTCATTAAACAAATCACATATTTTAAGAATCTACTTAGAATGAAGGAATCCATCCAAAGAGGGCGCTGATCTTGCAAGATCCTGTCTAGAAAGCCCTCAAATTTGTCTCAGCTCACACATAACCTCAGAGATGTCCGTCAGGTCACTCTTTCCTACAAACCAAATTTGGGTTATATTCAGCACAAATTTCCCCCCACACCTAAAACCATTTTTCATTCTCTCTCTTCCAGTCTCTCCTCTTTCTCCTGCCACCATCTCCACGTCACCTGGAACACCAGCCTCATATAAGCACTCATACCTGTCTTGACCATCACTTATCCCTGATCCCTAGAACTATTCCTTACCACAAAGGAGTGCTCTCTCAAAATTTAATTAATAAAACCAATAGAAATTTCAACCCATCAGTGAATGCCTTGAAGTTCTTCCTTCATACAACTAAACACTCAGTAAATGCATTTTGTCAAGTTCGGCTCAGTTAAAGAAGTGCTTACATTCTGAGGGAAAGGGGAAAGAAAAAAAAAAAGGGAACTAAACAGCATGGACATTGCCTGGGACCTTGTTAGAAAGGCAGAATCCCAGTCCCCATCCCGTCTATGAATGGGAATCTGTACTTCAGCAAGATTCCTAAGTGACTGCCATCACCGTCAAAAGTTGAAGCACTCAGTTACAGCTGGAAGCCTAGAAGCTAAAACAAAGTTACAACAAAAATCTGCATGGTATTTTTACTCTAATGCGTCCATAAACAATAATTTGGAAGAAAATAATCTACTAAATATTCTAATCAAGTAAGCCTTAAAATGCAACCAGAAGAAACTTCCCTCTGGGAGGTTCCTGGAAAGGTGAAAGATATTATACCATTTATATGTTTAAAAACAACTCTCTCCACCCACTTTGCTGGGGATCTAATCCAGGCTTATGCACACTAGGCAAACACTCTACCACTGAGCTATACACCCAGCCCTATAAGTAATCTGATATTATATTGAAAACGCAGTATTTCCAACATCATCTTTAGAAGAAAATAAGAAATTTACCTTTACATGAAAAAAGATATGGAAAACAAACCAGGCCATAGAAACAGACTAGTCAACAGGCAGTGGTTTCTAGAAATGCCTTCCCTGAATAGCTGAAGCAGTTTTCACGCCAATCCATTTGTAACCTGTTTCTCCTACAAGCATTTACCACCTTCAAATGCAGTTCTAATAGGATCTGCCTTTAGTACACAACCCCACAAAGGCGCACTACCTCTTAAGCAGCCGGGAAGCTAGCTACCTGAAGGTAGAGAACTTATCTCGCCTATCTGCTTTCCTCTCCATTGCCTAACAAAGGAGACACCTAGTTAACTAAGTAAAAGCATCCCCCCACGCACGCGCGCACACACAAAGCGCTGCTTTCTGGAAGAAATATCTATTCCTGCGGGTCCACTTTTAAATGCCTATTTTAAAACATAAATAGGAGAAAATAAAGATTCCTGTGTACCATGCGAAAGAACTATTGTTTTACACTTGGAGATGCATAGTTTAAGAAACCTACCTCTGTCTAGCAAACTCATCACCAGAGTCTTTATTGGGAAGTATTTCTTTTCCAGGGATCCCAATAACACACCTGTTGTGCGTAAGGGCCACTCATTAACCTGATTGTTAAGCTGCCTCCTCCCCCGGTAATTCCCCAGGTGGGCAGTGTGCCCGGAGACCCCAGGGCTGGCCCGCGGATACCGCGGCTTCTCCTCCGGTTCACGCATTTCAATTGGCAATCGAGGGGCTCAGAGTTGCGCCCAGAGCCATTTTGGGCCCCCGACCCACCCTCTCTCCGCACACTTCCTCCCAGGCAGGCAACACGTCGCTGGCAGTGCGCCGGGCTGGCCCCGCCTTGGAGGTCTCCAAAGAGCGCGGCCGGCCTCCGCTCCCCGCGAAAGTGGCCCTGAGGAACCCCGGAGCAGCCGGGCAGTGCGCGCTCGCCCATCAGGCACGGCCCGGGGGCAGGTCTGCCCACCAGGCAGCTGCCTTTTGGTCACCGGTGAGAATCTGAAGAGGTAGCTGCTTCCCTCGAACTCCAGCCTCAACTCAAAATTAACTCCGGCTTAAATCGACGCGGGTTCATGCAACTCCCACCAAGGGGATTCAGAACAGCCAGCGTGACCCACACCGCGACTCCAGGAATATTTTGGAGTAAATCCGGCCACCCGCTCTCCCCGGATACCCGCAGGGGTGGAGTGGGGCGTAAATGTTGAAGACCCCCAGACCTAAACGGGAGGGACGGCAGGGGGCCCATCCATTCCCGCCCTCCAGCGGAGGCCCCCGGGCGCTGGGCGCGCCCCTCTGGAGGACCCCACAAAACTGCAGCAGGAGAGCTGGGCGCAGCATTCTCGTTTCTCCTGCCTTCCTAAAAGCGGTAAATTGTCGGCGCCGCCTGGGCACCGGTGGCTTCGAGCGCAGACGAACCAGACTGACCTGCGGCTCCCAAGTCGCCCCTCGTCCCGGGAAACAGCCGCTCGAGTTCCCCGGCGCCCCTTCCACCGCGGACGCGCGCCTCTCGGGTTCCCGCGAGCCTCAGCCAGGGCGAAACCACCACCGAAACCAGCGCCAAGCGTCCTCCCCTGCCAGCCCCAGGCGCTAGACTCCCCCGCGGGGACCCTCGGGCAGTACTGGGAGCCTCCGGCGCCACACCCTACTCTCACCCACACACCGCAGCCAGGCCCGACCCACGCCGGGTCGCAGGAGCCCAGAAGCGCTCACCTGGCGGGAACACCTGAGACAGAGCCGGACACTCGGTCTCGGTCCTCCTTCCCCTCACCCCCGCCCCCGGGCATGCGCACCAACGCCAGGCCGCTGTGCCGGGGCCCGCGCCCCAGCGCCTCGGCGAGTCCCACCTGCTGCGCCCCGGCCCGGCTCCTGGGCGCTGGGGTCCGCTTTCCCCGGACTTCTTCTCCTCCGCCACGGGAAGGAGGGAGCCGCAGGTGGACGCTGGCGAGCAGGTGTGGAGTGGCCGGCCTCCTCCCTGCGTGACCCTTTCACCTGAAACTCGGCTGGGAGGGGTGAAGCGCGGTGGAGGAGGAGGCGGGAGGACCGGCCCTTCCCCGCACACCCTTGCAGCTCGCGGAGTTAAAGGAACAGCGCCGAGTTTTGGTCCGAGAAAGTGGGGGCGCCGGAGGGGTACGGGCACCCGGACCAGGGCTGCTCCCGGCCCTCTTCGGGGCGCGCTCTGAGCTCTGCCTGCTTCAGGTAGACCGAGGACACCCGAGAGGCGGTGTGAAGTCTGGACTTTCGTTCTCACCCGAAACTTTCCTGCTCCCAAATTTTGATTAAACGTTTGTTGGAAAGCAATGACAGATGTGTTGCTCCAACAAAAGACTGGAATTTTTTCAACAGCTATGAGGAGTGATTTGTGATCTGTGAATTCAGAAAAGGACCATTACTGAGAGTGGTTAAAATGAAGGCGAATTACTGTATATATTGGTGTCAATCAATGCTCCATTAAACAAGACTACTGCATTTTTACATGTCACCAAGTCATCAGCCTCTGCCCCACCCGAGTCCCAAGTGTAACTGCGGTAAATGCGGTATGATTGAAGGTTTCAGAGGGATTTAAACTATTTCAATATTCTTTTTTGATTATAAGAAAGCCTCAGTTTTGTTTGCTGAAATTTTTTTCTTAGTCACAATCTACACTTAGCGGTGTAGATTTACATGTATATATGCTATACTTCTCTTTTTTAAAATTGTGCTCCAGTCTGTAGTAATTTTAGTTCTTGCAATTTATCTACATTGAAGATTAGGATTTCGACTTCTTAAGTCCTTTTTGTGTTCCAATCTGGAATGTCAGCATTGCGAATAAATTCTGTCCAATCCCACCCACTTCTGTCTCCCATACTTAAAGCACAATTCAATATTTTAGGAAGTAAAAGCATTATATAAATACAGGGTATTTTAAATGATGACAGTCTTAATAGATAATTAATCTAATTGGTTATATTTTTCACAAAGGCATTGCTACAATTACTTCAAAATGAGTATGTAATGTTTGAATGATGCAGTTTAAATTGATATTGGCACTGGGGAAGTCAGACTAATCCCCTTGATATTTGCTGTCAGATTATTGAAATCTCCAAACATTCCAACTTGGTTTACAATTAAACAAGGGAACGTTTCCTAATGCTCTCAGATTTGTCAACACATGTCTATTGTTGTAGGATTTTTGTTGTTATAGTACTAGGGATTGAATCCAGAGTTGTGCACGTGCTAAGCAAGCACTCTACTACTCAGCAATATCCCCAAACTTTTTTTCTTCTTCTTTCTCTCTCTCTCTCTCTCTCTCTCTTTCTTTTTGAAACAGTGTTTCCCTAAATTGCCCAGGCTGGCCTACAATTTGGGATCCTCTTGCCTCTGACTCCCAAAAAGCTGGGATTAGGGGGCAAATTCAAACCCCAGCACCACATACACAATGAAGTCTCAGAGCAACAAAAACGAAAAACTAAATAAAAAATTATTTCTCTCTCTCTTACTGTCCCTCTCTTTAATATTTAAAAAAAAAAAAAAAGCTGGCTGGGATTATAGGTGTGCACCACCAGACCCAGCTTGTATAATGAATTTTGGCATGTTCTGGAGAGGAGATCTTAGGTATTTCACTTTTTTTGGGAGCGGGGCGGTATTGGGGATTGAACCCAGGGGCAGTTAGCCACGGAATCACATCCCCAGCCCTTTTTATTTTGGGACATTGTCTTCCTCACTTGCTTAGGGCCTTGCTAAATTGCTGAGGCTGGCCTCAAACTTGCAATTCTCCTGCCTCAGACTTCTGAGTCACTGGAATGGCAACTGCACCATTATGCCCAGCAATTTTCTTCATTTTTCAAAAAGAAATGTAAGTGCTGTGATACAGCTCAGTGATAGACCATGTATTTAGCATGAATTCTATCCCCATCCCCACAAAAACATATATAATTCACATACCAAAAGTGCATCCTTTTAAAGCTTACATATGTCTGGGTGGGGTGGCACATTCCTATAATCCTAGTGACTGGGGAAACAGGCAGGATGATTGAAAGTTCAAGGCCATCTTCAGTCATTTAATAAGACCCTATCTTAAAACAACAAACGAAAAGTACTGGGGTTATGACTCAGTAGTAAAGTGCCTCTAGATTCAATCCCCAGAAAAGAAAGAGGGAGAGAGAAAGAGCTACATATAATTCCATGGCTTTTAGTATATTCCCAAAGTTTTATGTCCATCACTACCATGTTCTAATTCTAGAACATTTCATCACTAAAAGAAAAAAAAAAATAACAAACAACCCAATACCCATTAGTAACCACTCCTCATTTCCTTACCTTCCCGACCAGTCCCTGTCAAACACTAGTGTACTTTCAGTCGCTAGATTTGCATATGCTGGATATTTTACATGAATGGATAATAGAGTACGGGATCTTTGTGTCTGGCTTCTTTCCCTTTGCATACTGTTCTCAAGTTTCATACCTGATGTAGCACTTGTCAGTGCTTCACTCCTTTTATGACTGAAAAACATTCCATTCATGGATTTTCCTTTTTTAATCCATTCATCAGTTGATAGCAATGTGGGTTGTTTCTCTTTGGCGATGTTATGAACATTTATGTGCAAATTTTTGTGTGGATCTGTTTTCAATTCTCTTGAGTCAATTAGGTTTTCAAATACAAGTTTTTACCATTTTAATAGAACAATGTGTGTACCATATTATTTTTCTTATTCCCACACGAAACCTAAGTCCAAAGGCACATGACATTACGGGAAAAGTTAGTTCTCATTTATTTGCTTTTCTAAATCATTCATTCTACAACTTCCTTTCTTTTTGTCTTCACTTTTTTTCTTCTTCTTTTTGTGGTATTGGGATTTAACTCAGGGGTGCTCTGTCACTGAGTTACACCCCCAGCCCTTTTTTGCTTTTATTTTGAGACAGTTGCTGTGGCTGGCCTCATATTGTGATCCTTCTGCCTCAGCTTCCCTAGCTGCTGGGATTACAGGTGTGTGCCGCTGTGCTCAGCTGTCTTCCTTTCTTTTTTAGTACTGATTAAACCTAGGGCCTTGCATATGGTAGGACATGTTTGTTCTACCACTGAGCAACATCCCAAGCCAACAACTATTTCTTTTTCACTTTTTTTATTGGTGCTTTTTATTTGTACATAATGATGGGATTTGTTGTTACATATTATACATGCACACAATATAACATTATAATTTGGCCAATATACCTCCCAACTACTATTTTCTAAGTGCTGACTCTCCACATAGTAGTGAACAAAAAAACCAAAAACCCAGGGGCTGGAGTAGTAGCTTGGTGGTTAACAGCACTTGCCTGGCATGTGCAAGAATGCAGGTTCAAACTCTAGAACCCTGTACACAATGAAAAATCCACATGAAACACTAAATAAAATTGATTCTCTCTCTTAAAAAAAAAGAAAAGAAAAAGGAAATATCAACACATATATACACTGATATTCCCTCCTTTCTTCCCTTCCCTTCCATTCTAAAAAAAAAAAAAAACACGTTGTGTTAAACTTACCTTTTAATTACTGCTGAATCCATGCATATAGAATAATAAGATTTACGTTGAACTACATGAAATTGACAATGGTTGATCATTTCTTATTGCAAAAAGGGAACTTTATATAATTCAATCTAACGTTAAATTTCTCTTAAAGTGGCTGGAGCGGTGGCTTGGTGGTTATGGCACTTGCCTTGCATGTGCGAGGATGTGGGTTCAAACCCCAGCACCATGTACACAGTGAAGTGTCAGAACAATGAAAGCCACATGAAAAACTAAATCAAATTGATTCTCTCTTTTCCTCTCTCTCTCACTGTCCCTCTCTCTTTAAAAAAAAAAAATTCTGTTGAAGTATTGTACCCATTTTTAAAAATTCAGTTCAGATTAATTTTCCAAACAATGCTTACAATATTGAAAGATCTAAAAACTGCTCTTTCCATGATTGCCTGATATTGAGCATATTAGGTGGAGGTGGAAAGTGTCTAGAAAGAAATTCAACCATAAAACATACATAACTTTCTTCAATAGCAAAACAAAGCAAAATGTGTTAGGACCTAAATTATGTCATGCTCAATTTTTTTTTTTTAAGAGCGAGGGACAGTGAGAGAGAGAAAATCAATTTTATCTAATTTTTTTTTCATGTGGCCTTCATTGCTCTGAGACTTCATTGTGTACATGGTGCTGGGGTTTGAACACACATCCTCTCGAATGCCAGGCAAGCACTGGAAGCCCTGTCATGCTCAATTTAATCATATTACAAAATCATAAATTATAACAAAAATAATTTTTTACCAAATATTCCTTCTTGGTAATTCATAGTAGTATCATCCTTGAACATTATGTGATCAAAATCAACATTACTCAGAAATAAGGTAAATATTCTTTTCAAAAGACCCATAATTTAAAATTTGTTGATTTTACCTGTAGTCAAACAAATAAGATTTTTTTCCCTTTTTATATGCAAAGGGGAAAGTTAAGAGCTCAGTTCTGTGAACAGTTCAGTGTTGCCACTTAGTAACTATGTAAACCTTATTTTCCTCCACTAAATTTGGGATAAGTAGTACCTTCTTTATAAAGTTATTGGGATGCATGTGGAACATTCCTCAAGATAGACTATATGTTGGGCTGTGAAATAGTCTTAATAAATTTAACAAGTCATTATAGTATCCCATTTGCTTAAAACAGCCACTGTCACCCAGGCGTTTCATAGCTTTTTGCTGAGTGTCACCCTGATTCCCAAATCCACCGTTCCTGTAAAGTCTTGTGCAGCGCTCAGCGAGCCTCCTGCCATTGTGAAACAAGCACATTCCTTAATAGCAATTCAAGGCTTAGATTGCAAGTTGCAGGGTTTAGAGGAGAAAAGAAAGGAGATTAACATATTTCCACTCTATGGCACCAGCTTAGTGAATGAATTCAATGACTGGTGTTTGTTTAAGGGCAACTCAGTCTGGAGTGGCTGAAGACCTGCCCTGAAAGGCCTCTATTATCCCTAGCCAGTCCTGAGGAGGGTGGATCCCAATCCACAGAGGACAGCTTCCTGAGACATGCTTATGGAAGAATTTATGAGGAAATTATCAGGAAGGCAATTTCTAAGAGTGTCATTATACAAGATGAGTAAATCTCAAACTCAATTCCTATGTATTAAGTAAGATACTCCTGGGAGGAATCGCAGTTAAACAAAGAGTGTCCATGCCTGAACTGGCACTTCAACAAGTAGAATAATATAATAGCCATCATCAGCTCAGGGATAAATATGTGCCAGGCACTGTGCTATGTGTTTTGTGGGCTTTCCCCCTACCCTTTTTTTTTTTTTTTTTTTTTTTTTGGTACCAGGGATGAACACAGGGGCTCTTAATCACTGAGTTGCATCTCCAGCCCTTTTTATTTTTTATTTTGAGACAAGGTTTTGCTAAGTTGCTTGGGACCTCACTAAGTTACTGAGGCTGGCCTGGAATTTACAATCCTCCTGCCTCAGTCTCCCAAGTCACTGAGATTATAGGAATATGCCACTATGCCCAGCTACATTTTAATTACTTTCTTTTCTTTTCTTTTCTTTTTTTTTTAAGAGAGAAGGACAGCAAAAGAGAGACAGAGAGAATCAATTTTCATTGAGTTTTTCACATGGCTTTCTTTGCTCTGACACTCAGTTGTGTATGTGGGTATGGGTTTGAACCCATGTACTTGTGCATGCCCGGCAAGTGCTGTAACCGCCCAGCCACTGCTCCAGCCCCATACATTTTAATTACTTTTGAGTTTACAATAACCTCATGATGATGTACTATTATTTACCCCATTTTATACATTGGAAAACTAAAGCTCAGATAGGTTTGATCGTTTACTCAAGCTATCGGCTAATTTATAGAGTCAGGATTGAAACTCAGGTCATCTGATTCCTGAACTCATGTTCTTAACAGTTTCGCTCTGTTTTAGGATGACTTACTGTTTATGGGCCATATTCCATGGTTGAGCAATATTCTATTTCTTTACCTGGGTGTAGGCTACATGGCTGTTAGATTTGTAATAACTTTTTAACTGTGCATAGATGTTTTATACAGTCTTGTATAGGAATTTTAAGTCTTATAATAAATTTTTAGAGAATAGGGCTGGGGATGTAGCTCAGTGGCAGTGCTTGCCTAGCACACAACAGGCCCTGGGTTCAATTCTCAGTACAAAAAAAGGTGGTTGGTGACCTGTGTGCAGGTGTGTTGCTCGGTTATAACATTCCTCAAGTATCCACAGAAAATAGCTTCGTAGGATCAGAGCAAGTTGAGATCATCCTCTGAGGAAGGACTGAGGAGTTTGGGACAGAATATTGTCACATGCATGATGTAGAGAAAGAGATATGGGGCTGATATTTTCCTTAATTGTATCAGTCAACCACTGCAGTGGAAAAATAGCCTTCCAGACCTTTTCAGGAACTGGCCTTCCTGAATCTTTTAAGCTCAAACAAGGAAAGAAGAAAAAGTAAACATTAACCAAATACTGCAAATACTGTGTTCTCATATCTAATTTTAACTTCATAGAGCTTTTTTTTTTTGTCCTAGAGTACTAGAGATTGAACCCAGGGGCGCTTAACTACTGAGCCAGGTCCCCAGGCAAGCAGGCAAGTGCTGCAACCGCGGAGCTACCGCTCCAGCCAAAGAGCTCTTTTAAAGTTGGTTTCCAAACTTTAAAAAGTAATAACAAGGGGCTGGAGCGGTGACTCTTCGGTTATGGCGCTTGCCTGGCATGAGAGAGTTCACGAGTTTGAACGCCAGCACCACCCACAACAAAGTGTCAGAGCAATGAAAGTCCGTGAAAAACTAAATAAATATTGGTTCTCTCTCTCACTGTGCCTCTTTCTTAAATTAAAAAAGCAACAACAATAATTTTGTAATTTAGTGTTAGCAATCTGAATCCTGGAAAAACCCACTTGAATTGGGTGAGTGTGAAACTAACACACTTTTTTTTTTTAAAGACAGAGGTTCAGTGAGAGAGAGCAAGCGAGAAACAATTTTATTTCGTTTTTCATGTGACCTTTGCTGCTCCAAGACTTTGCTGTGTACGTGGTGCTAGGGTTTGAGCTCTCACACTTGAGTGTGCCAGGCAAGCGCCGTAATCCGCTGAGCCACCAATCTAGCCCCCAACACATTTTTTAAGCAGATCATAATTTTTTTCATTCTGAAGGTTATGAGGGACAATTCTTTTATTCAGTACAGAGGCTTACTTATGACAGCTTTTCTGGTTTTATTTGGAGATTCTCTCTCCTCCCCATCTTTTCACCTTCTCTGTGCTTCAACCAAGGGGTTGGAGAATTCTAGGCAAGAAAGCTTTAGCAGGGGCTGGAGCAGTGGCTCAGTGCTTGCCTGGCATACACAAAGACATGAGTTCAAACTCCATCACCACATACACAACAAAGTGTTGGAGCAACGAAAGCCACATGAAAAACTAAATAAAATTGATTCTCTCTTTCTCTTTCTCACTGTCCCTCTCTCAAAAAAAAAAAAAAAAAAAAAAAAGCCTCTGCAACTTAGCTGGTCCCTGTGCAACTTAGCAAAACCCTATCTCAAAATAAAAAATAAAACAGGCTGATGATGTGCTCAGTGGTTAAGTGCCCTTGGTTGGGTTCAATCCCTGGTAGTCTCCCCCCAACCAAAAAAAAAAGTCTGCCAATAAGTCTACCCATTAGCCCCTATTTAGAGATTCTTCAGGAAGAACTTTAGAAGTCCACAGAGACAAACTTGCTGTGCTCCTGACATGATGCTGACTGACATGGGGTATGGTCTAAGTGGCACATATAGAAATTGTAGATGAAAGGGAATATTTATTCAGACCCAAAATATCTACTCAGTGCACTGGAGGTATAATATCTCCGTGGCAGAACACATGAGGCCCTGGGTTCAATCCTCTGCATAACAGGTAGTTATATTCTAAATCCCAAAGATACAGTGTAGTCCCTTCTGGAAATTTATGCTCTAGTTGGAGGATGACATCCAACCAAGACAATTAGACTGAAAATGAACAAGGTAATAGTGATGAGTGATGAAACAAGTTTCATAAGCTGGGGAGACAGGGCTAGGAGAGGCAGGCAGGGGAGCAGCTGCATCAGGCAGGGTAGTCACAAGCAGCTGAAGGGAACATTTGAGCTGAGGTTTCAATGATGAGAAGGAGTCAGTTGTGCAAAGATCTGGGCCAAGAACACAGTAAGGCTGGACCTCACATGGCAACGGAGATTCAAGATACTGTGTGGGAGGCCAGAAGGAAGGGAAGGGGAGAGTGTGGGAAATGCAGTCTGCAGAAGGCAGAGGTTGGGTCCCAAATGCTGCTGAGCGTGCTGGTTTCGAAGGGGTTTAATGATGTCATAGTGATGAGGTGGTTTTGTTTTGTTTTGTTTTGTTTGCAGTGCTGGGGATCAAACCCAGGACCTTGCACATGCTCTACTACTGAGCTACACCCCTAGTCCCTGAATTTATGTTTTGAATCTTGTGGAATTTCAAGTGTCCACCTAGTATTTTTCTTTCTTTCTTCTTCTTCTTTTTTTTTTTTTTGGTACTGGGCACCAAACCCAGGGCCTGATACATGCCAGGCAAGCACTTAACCACTGAGTCACATCCCCAGTCCCTAATTTTTGGTATCAGGTGAGCATCTTATCTTTAAAGTGTGTGGCTTCTTAAATAGCAAGGATTAAACTTAAGAGAGTCAGGGTGATCTGAAACCCAGCTGATAGCATCTACAGAAATGTAAAGGACTCCTATTCATCTTCCTACAGGAATCTTAATTGGAAAGGTTGGCCTTTGCACCTGAGAGGCTGGGGGACAAGATCCAGGAAACTAGAAAGGGAGATGGTCAGGGAAGTTCCACCATAATCATAGCATGTATTCTTTCTGACTACTAGAAAAAAAATGTTGTTTTAATATTTTTCCTAACTTACCATGTTGAAAATTTCAAATCTACAGAAAAGTTGAGAAAATAGTACAATGAGCTATATCTTCACCTAAATTCACCAATTGTGAATAATAGCTATATTTACTTTCTCAATTAGATACTATATTGTATGTAAAATATATACTTAAGTATATTTTTTTTCCCTAACCATTTATACTTTTTTGGTTATTGTTCAAGCATTTTATTTATTTATTTTGAGAGAGAGAAAGAGAGAATCAATTTTCTTTATTTTTTTTTCATCTGGTTTTAGTTTTTACAATAGCTAGTTGTGTATGTGGTGCTGGGGTTTGAACCCAGGTCCTAACACACGCCAGGCAAGTACTCTTATTGATAAGCCACCTCTCCAGCCTCTATTCAAACATTGTAGGGTTTTGTTTTTTGTTGTTGTTAGTTTGGTATATGTGTGTGTGTTGCTAAAAATCAAATGCAAACCCATCACTTACAAATGTTCGGCAAGTGCTCTACTGCTGAGCTACACCCACAGCCTCAAAAAAGTGATTTTTAAATATGATACTTTATCCTAAGTACTTCACATGTACAGACGTCTCCTAAAAACCAAGACATTCTCCTGCATAGCAACCATACTATTAACATACCCTCAAAAGTGGACATTAAGAGCCAGATGTGGTGGCACTTGCCTGTAATCCCAATGACTCAGGAGGTTGAGGCAGGAGGATTGAAAGCTTGAAGCCAGTTTGGGCAACACCCTGTCTCAAAAATAAAAATAAGAAACGAACAATACAAAATCTTATCTAATTTGCAAGACATATTCACATCGTTCTAAATGTCCCAAAATTGAATAGCCGATCAAGGTTCATTCCTTGTAGTTCATAATCATGTCTCTTGTCTTCTTAAATCTTGAGCAGTCCCATTGGTTGGTTGGTTCGTTTCCCCTAAATACTTAGGACACTTAACTACTAAGCTACAACCCAGCCTTCTTTATTTTTATTTTGAGGTGGGCTCTTTATAAATTGCAGAGGCTGGCCTTAAACCTGGGACAGACCCTCCTGCCTCAGCCTCCAAGTAACTGGGACTCATTGTCACTTTTTACTTTAAAGACCTTGCCGTTTTCTAAGAATTTGATCCAGTTGTCTTGTTGCATGTCTCACAGTCTGGATTTATAGTTTTCCCCCTTCATTATTAGATTTAGGAGAAACATTTTTGGTTAAGAAATAATTACTACATTAGTGATGGGGATGTGATAGGACGCCATATCCAGAGGACCACTATCAAGTTGTTCCAGGATGAGTGATAAGTGTGAACTCTTGGTGGTACCCTCCAGATCCCTCTTTTTCCCTTTGTAATGAATAAGTATTCTATGGGTTGACATTTGGATCCTACGCATTTTCTTATTCTCAACCAAACTGTAGGTCAATGAGCTACACCCTCAGCAGAGCCTTTGCCTAGCATGCTGAACCCCAGGTTCAAATTTCAGCACCAAAAACAACTACAACAAACAAACAAACAAACAAACCCCAAAACATATAATACAACCAAGGGAAAAATTTTTCAATTGTGTGAGATTAAAAAAAAAGTGGGATACATTTTAACTCATTAAAATGTTGACTTATAATAACTCCAGTTCATTCTGATACATTTTCTTTCTGTTTTGCCTTTAACAGGTTAACTAATCCCCCACCTGCATAATATATGTGTTACTTATTTACTAAGGAGAATAGGTGATGTAGGAAAAAAAATCAGAACACAATTTTCTCTCATGTAGTCTAGAGATGAGTAATAAAAGGAAAGGTAAGTGCTGGAGATAAGGGCATTTCCTCCTCTGACTAAATGGAACCTCTCACATGACCACCTGTCTGTCTGTCGGTTGGTCCCTTCCACTCTTGTCTCTGGGACCTGCCCTTTGCTCACACTAATTTCTCCACCTGGAATATTTTCCTTCCACCTTTGTCTGGAAGTCACTCTCCTAAAAATATTGCCAGT
This sequence comes from Aplodontia rufa, assembly GCA_004027875.1. Taxonomy (NCBI): domain Eukaryota; kingdom Metazoa; phylum Chordata; class Mammalia; order Rodentia; family Aplodontiidae; genus Aplodontia; species Aplodontia rufa. Next base: position 20,826 of record PVKS010021129.1, on the reverse strand, counting down.
GCATCAAGACTGAGCAGAAATTCTCCCTCTCTCTCTCTCTTTAATAACAGGAATGAATCTAAGGCCCCACTCATGCTAGGTGCTACCACTGAGCTACATCCCAACTCCTTTTTCAGTATTTTTTTAACGATAGGATTGAACTCAGGGGTGCTCTACCAATGAGCTTCGCCCCCAGTCCTTTTTATTATTTTATTTTGCAGCAGGATCTTGTTACATTGCTGAGACTGCCTCAAACTTCAGATCCTCCTGCCCTCAACCACCCAAATTGGTGGAGTTAAAGGCATACACCATCGTACCTAGTTTAATCCATCTTTAATTTCTATTTTTCCTTGAGGAGTGCTTCTCCCAATTCTGTACATACTCCAAAAACAATTTAAATCTCTTGACTGCCTGCTGTGACATCTTTTTTTTTTCTTTTCTTTTTTGTGAGAGAGAGAATGAATGAGTGAGAGAGAGAGAGAGAGAAACAATGTTATTTATTTTTCCATCAGGTTTTTGTTTTTCTGACACTTAGCTGTGTATGTGGTGCTGGGGTTTGATCCCAGGTCCTCACTCATGCCAAGCAAGGGCTCTACCGTGGAGACACCGCTTCAGTGTCCAGCCTACCCCAGTGCCACTGCCCTCACCATTAAATCATTTTCAAATTCAAATTACATAGCCTGTATGAGTCTGCTCCGAGTTGCTCCATGGTAAATAGAGAACAGCAGATTTCAGGCTGTGCCTAGTTTTGTGCTTCTCCATTTTGTAAAGCAGTAGTTTTCCGTGAGTTACTCTGTTCCCAGTACAAATGCCAAGGTAGAATGACTCCACATCTCATTTGTACAAGTAAAGCACAACCACAGGGCAAAAACTAATGAATAAATAAATTATGCTAATACAAAATGACCATCTGTGACCTTATGAAGTTAAATCCAGAGCACAGGTATCCTTGAGTGTATCAAACCCGTTTCAGGGACTGGGGCAGTGGCTCAGCGGTTATAGCACTTGCCTGGCATGCACGAGGATGTGGCTTCAAACCCCAGCACCATATACACAACAAAGTGTGGGAGCAGTGAAAGCCACATGAAAAACTAAATAAAACTGATCCTCTCTCTCTCTTTCACAGTCCCTCTCTCTCTTTATTAAAAAAAAGAAACAATAGTTAAACATTTTTTTCAGAAAAATCAGCCATGAGCTTATCAACTACACCAAATGTAACACCCTCAGTGGAAACCCATGAAAAGAGAAGCTCTCCAAGCGCAGTATAGAGGCCTACAGTGCCCCACCACCAAGCCATGAGGTTGACAGATGAGAACTGCTGAGTGGCCCAGGCTTCAGATCTCAGCATGATCACCCCGAGCCACATCCCAGCCCTTTTTATTTTTTTGTTTTGAGAGAGGCGCATTTAGTTGCCAAGAGCCTTGCTAAGTTGCTGAGACTGGCCCCCAACTTGCAATCCTCTTGCCTGAGCCCCCGGAGTAGCTGGGATTACAGGCGTGCGCCACTATGCCCAGCTTTGATCTACCTTCTTGATGTGACCCACTTCTAAACCACCTTCCTCCCAGACTCTGGCCTAGAAATAAATCCCAAGCTCTGCTGGTTCATAATCCTATCTGACACCAGCAGTGATTTTTTTTATATCTGGACCTGTTCTCTGCCTTTCCTCGGTATGCAGCCTCCTAAGACTCTGTGGCCACCTCAACCCTTTCTTCGCCTTTCTATAACCTATATATACCATCGTGTTAAGCATGATGTGTGACTAAGTGGTATAGATATTAGGAATTAAGATCAGAATAAAAGAACCCTTGAGGGGCTGGAGCTGTGTCTCAGTGGTTGGAGCACTTGTCTGGCATGTGTGAGGGTGTGGGTTCAAATCCCAGCACCATATACACAACTAAGTTTTGGAGAAACAAAGATCATGTTGGGAAAAAAAAAACTGTTTCCCTCTTTCTCTCTCACTTCCTTCCTCTCTCTCTTTAAAACAACAAAAAGGGCTGTGATGCCTAGCTTATGGCTACCAAGTGACCTATGAGGTACTTGGTGAGTTGCAATTGATGAAAGTGATGCACCTTGTAAGTTCATTGCTATTCAATAAATGCTGAAATTGCAGAAAGACACAAAACGTGCCTGCCTGGTCTACGTTAATGCCACCGCTAACCCAAGACAGGCCACTCCTCATAGATAGAATGCTATGTGAAGGTGTGCTCTCCACCAGATTCATCCTTCTATACTTTGCACTTCTGTTAATTCAGTGGAGTAAATGAATGGCCTTCAATACCACCCCTAAGTGTATCTGAATTGAATTTCGCCTGTAATTTTGATGAGAAAGTCTGCTCTTGCCCTCTGTTTATTTTTTCAAACATGTTCCTTGCAGCTGGAGGTTAACAAGGAAGTTTCCTTTACTCCCTTCCCCTAGACAGAGAAAAAAAAATAACAGGAAACCAACTCACAGAAAACAATGAAGATGAATATCAAATATTTGTTCCTTTCTATACAAGAGAAGTTAGGTGAAATATTAGGTCATCATAGTAGCACTTGAAAAAATCAAAGTTGCTTGGTGCTTTAAAAATTTCAAGTAAAGCCATTTGACTTTTTTTTGGAAATGGAGTAAACTTAAAAACACAACCCTTTAACCAAAATAAGTAGGTCTTCTTCCAAATACCAACAATTGTCATCTGCAAACTGCTTTTGACACTTGTGATCCAGGAACATGTTCTGTTCTGCAGGCAGATCAGATGCTTCCTCACTGAGCTCCCCTAGACTTCGTACAGTGAAAGAAAATAAATAGAAGATATTATTTATTGAGTACCTTTTGTGTATCACAAGCACAGATGTTTTACACAGTTGTTATTCCAACATCTCAAGTTAAATATCTCTATTTTGTGGACAGGGAAACTGAGTCATAGAGATGTTCCAAACTTGTCCCTAATTATATACCTAAAGAGTGAATTAAACTGAGATTCAAAACCCTGTGTCCTAGGCTGAGCCACCCGGTTACTAGGTTACGGAACTTGCCAGGCATGCGCGAGTATGTGAGTTCAAACCCCAGCACCAGGTACACAACCAAGTGTCTGAGCAACGAAAGACACATGAGAAACTAAATAAAACTGATTCTGTCTTTCCTTCTCTCTCTCATGGTCCCTCTCTCTTAAAAAAAAAAAAAAAAAAGCAAAAGAAAACCACAATAATAAAACAGTGTCCTGGCTAGGGATGGGGGTGCTTTCCTGGCCTGCCCAAGGTCCTACCTGCCTTCTATCCCCAGCACCACATACAAAATCAAGAGAAGAGAGAGAAAAAAAATTAACTTTCCCTCTCCTCCCTGCCCAAAAAAGTCCTTCTGTCCCACAAAGCCATGAACCCGTGTCGTTACAGCTCTGTGCTTATATAGATACCTGCCACCTATACCAAACTGTGAGGTCCTTAGTTCCACATCAACTATTCCAGCTTGGTGCATGAACATTGACTACAACTGAATCCCTCCTAATTTCATTACCCCTTTGTTCCTGCTTCACCAAATCCTAATTTTATGCTTGTATTCAATCTCACCATGCAACTTAATTCTTCCAGAGAGGCAAGAGTGGGGTTTATTGGCTATAGATAATCCTGCTTCCCCCGCTGGTGATGGTTTCAGGAACTCATGCAGTCAACATGCGGCTGGACGTGCTGCTGCAGTAGAACCACAGGGGAACCAACCTAAGGATCAAATCCACACCAGGAGGGGGAAGCCAAGACAACTGAAGAACACCGGGGTGTGTGCTTCCAGTTATGTGAGAAATACATAGGCTTATTGTTTGCACAACTTGAAACTCAGTATTTTTGTTTTGTTTTTTACTTTGGTTTAGGTGTTTTGTTGTGTGTGTGTGGTGCTGGGCATTGAACCCAGGACTTTGCATATAGGCAAGTGCTCTCCCACTGAACTACAACCCAGCTCCCAAACTTGGCTTTTTTCTGTTGCCTTTAGCTGAAATCATCCTGGGATACAAAGAACAGGCACTTAGTGAATGTCCATTGAATAGGGTTCCTTTTGTGCCAGGAAGAAGGTTGGTCATTTTACATATAACATTTGCAAGGTGGGGTTTGGGATTTAGCTCAGTGGCAGAGCACTTGCCTAGCATGCTCAAGGCCCTGAGTTTGGTCCTCAGCCCTGAAAAAAAATTTGCAAGGTGGGAATTATCGTTACTTCCATTTTATAAATAAGGAAATTAAGCCTCAGAAAGTTAATCGATTAGTTTAAGGTCATCAAATTGGTAAATTCGGTACTTAAAATAAACCTATGGTAATTGAAGTAAATTTTCTTTTACTCCAGGGCTCCCTTTCTGATTGCACTAATAATGGAATGAAGTCCTCACTCTCTGACACTCTTGCTTAGAAGAACTCCTAAGAAGTCATTATACTGGGGCTAGGTTTGCAGCTCGGTGATACAGTGCTTGCCTAGCATGTGTTAAGGCACTGAGCTCGATCCTCAGCACTATAGAAGTAAATAAATAAATAAAATAAAAGTATTGTGTCCATCTACAACTAAAAAAGAAATTAAAGTTATAAAATGATTAGTTGTTACTACAGTTTGAATATGTCCCCCAAATATTCACATGTTGGTAAAACCTAATCCCCAAATTTATATGTTAATAGTACTTGGAGGTGAGGTGTGTTTGAGAGGTATTTAGGGCTAAAGGTGGTCATGGGGATGGGACCCTCATGATGGAAATAATGGCTTTATAAGAAGAGGAAGAAAGGCCATGCTTGCTGTCTGGCAAGTGTTGTCTTCTGCCATGTAATGATACATCAGGAGGAAGTTCACCAGATTCTGGCACCTTGACATAGAAGTGCAAGGAATAAATCTCTGTACTTTATATATTACCGAGTCTCAAGTTTTCTGTTATAGCAGCAGATAATGGAATAAGATATTTGGTAAGGTTAATTTCTGGCTGGAATGGTGAAGCACGGTCCTTGCCCATGCCAGACACGCACCATAATCACTGAGCCACCACTCCAGCCCTTCCCTCTCTTTCTTTAATAAAAAATAAATAAATAAAAAGATTAATTTCTTCTTTCACTAAATGGACATTTTCATAAACCTTCATTGACATAGACCAAAATATCCATATCCAAAACAGTCAAGCCAATCATGGAGATTTGGTTAGGACAAGGTGGATTATGTCGAGGTAACAAAAATCTTAGTGTCTTAGAACAACAAAATTTACTTTTTTTCCACACCTAGGTCCAAAGAGAATTAGCTAGGGCTTTATTTCATATTCTTTTTCCTTTTTGTGGTATTGGATGTTGAATCTGAACTCTGTGCATCTAGACAAGGCTTTGTCACACTGTGCTGCCATCCCCAGCCACGCTGATCTTTTTTTTTTTTTTTTTAACAAATGCTCCTTTATAAAACCAAATTTTTTTTAATGATCCTGCAATGATAAGTGGTGATCATTGTTATCTTGATTTATTTTTCATTTAGGATTGTTTTTTTCAGCATGGGGTTATGGGGTTGGGGCCCAGGGCACTCTACCATTGAGTCACGCATCCTTAATCTTTTTTATTTTTTATTTTGAAACAGGGCCTTGCTAAGTTGCTGAGGCTGTCCTGCAACTTGCTATCCTCATGCCTGAGCTTCCTGAGTCACCGGTATTGCAGGAGAAGGCCACCATGCTCTGCTAATTAAAAAAAATTAAAATAATACAATTTATTTTAAAAGTATTATTCAAATTCAGTAAAATATTTTATGTATTAACTAGTGTTTGCATTTATCAAATAAAATATTATATCTCATAGTTTGTATTATTTCAATTTTTTTTTTTTTGAAAGAGAGAAGGACAGTGAGAGAGAGAGAGAATCCATTTTTATTGAATTTTTCTCATGGCTTTCCTTGCTCTGACACTTAGTTGTGTAAATGGGTGCTGGGGTTTGAACCCGTGTACTTGGGCATGTCAGGCAAGTATGGTGACCGCTGAGCCACTGCTCCAGCCCCTATTTCAGTGTTTTAAAATCTACACACAAATGAAAAATTTCAGTGGTCACATAAAAATGACAGAATTGAAGTAACTTGTATTTTTGTCTTTACAAACATGGTACTATCCTTGATTATTTGGAATCTACTACTTAAATATTTAAATTTAGAAATATGTATAGCCTAGGAAGCTCAACTTCCTACACAAGTTTATTCTCTAAAAGAATGTAGAAAGCTTGGGGCTGGAGTGGCTCAATGGTTACAGCGCTTGCCTGGCATGCGCAAGGACCCAGGATCAACCCCAAGCACCCCGTACACAAGTGTCAGAGCAACAAAGGCCACATGAAAAATTAAACAAAAATTGATTCTGTCTCTGTCTCTGTCTCTCTCTCTCTCTCACTGTCCCTCTCTCTTAAAAAAAAAAAAAAAGAATATTTAAAGCTGAGCTCCCATGTGTCAGGCAGGGATCAACTCTATAATTAAGCTCCTAGAATTAACTTCCATGAAAATACAATGCTTACAGGGGAAACCCAAGCTGGGCATCCATGATTTGGCATTACCCCTGAATAACTAAGTATGTATACATTGGTTCTTGATTGTTTGATAATATTTCCCCCTCAATTGTATCTCTATATACATCTAATTAAAAAAATCAAATAAAGTTAGACAATATTTTTCAAAAAAACTTGATAAATATTATTGAAATGTCATTTTTAAAATTAAACAGACAATTTACATGAGATGATTTTAAGATGGAAGAGTTTCCCTTTTTGCTGTATTTTTAATAAACACAACTAGAGTTGCCCCATATAACTAAGATTGCATGGATCTCTTACAAATGCAGTATAGAAGATAAATTTTGGATATAGATGCATTCCAGGGATTCACCTGGAGCATCACGAAAGCTTTCTGGAGTAGTTATTCTAATTAAGGAGATTATACCAGAATGCAGAGTAGCACAATACTTCTTTCATAAAATAAATAACGTTAAAAATCATTTTGAGGGGGCTGAAGGGGTGGCTCAGTGGTTTCAGCGCTTGCCTGGCAAGCACGAGGACCTGGGTTCAAACCCCAGCACCACATACACAACTAAGTGTTGGAGCAACGAAGGCCATGTGAAAAATAAAGTTGTTTCTCTCTTTTTCTCTAACTGTCCTTCTCTCTCTCTCTCTCTCTTTAAAAAAAAAAATCATTTTGACTGAAAAGTGTGTTTAGTAATGTAGAAACATTGTAAACCATGTAAAGACTAATAAATTTGACATTTTTCTTTACTAAGTGATAAAATAAAATTTATTTTATCAATTATTACTGTGAACTGAAATACTAAGTTTATTAAAGGTAAATAATCTGTCAATAAACTAATGTATGTACTAAAAAATACAATGCTTATTAAGGATAAGTAATTAAAATGTTTCCCTTTGTTTTATATATATATATATATATATATATAGAGAGAGAGAGAGAGAGAGAGAGTGTGTGTTATGGTTTGAATGAAAGGTAGCCCCAAAAAACTCATTATGTGAAACAATGCAAAACTGCTGAAAGGTGAAATGATTGGGTTATGAGAGCCTTCTCCCAAACAGTGAATTAATCCCCCAGTAGGGATTAATTGGGTGGTAACCATAGACTGGTAGGGTGTGGTTGGAGGAGGTGGGTCCCTGGGGATGAGTCTTTAGGGTACATATTTTGCATCTGGTGAGTGGAGTCTCTTTCTGCTTCCTGGAGCCAAGCCTGATCCACTTCCCTCTGCCACACTCTTCCGCTATGATGTTCAGCCTCACCTTGAGCCCCAAGGAATGGAGCCAGCCTTCTGTGGACTGTGACCTCTGAAACCATGAGCCCCTACATAAACTTTTCCTCCTAAAATTATCCTTGGGTCACAGCAATGAAATCGCTGACTAAAACACGTATACACACATTGTGTATAATATACATATATGTTTACATATGCCTAATATATGTGTCTGTATAATCTACACATATATGTATGCATGAGTACATGCATGTATCACATATACACACGTTATATACATTATTAAAATCCCACAATGGTCATAGCAATTGTATAGAACTTAGGGGAGGAGCACCGTATCACTGAACTTACTTGGGGCTGTTGTTGCAGAGTGATAAACACAGCAGACAGTGGCGCTGGAGCGGTGGCTCAATGGTTATGGTGAGGAGCCAGGTTCAAATCCAACACAACCAAGTGTTGGAACAACAAAAGCCACATGAGAAGCTAAATAAAACTGATTCTCCCCCCCTCCCCCACTGTCTTGCTTTCTAGAAAGAAAGAAGAGAAAGAAAGAAAGCAAAGCAAAGCAGCAGGGACTGGGGAGTGTAACTAAGTGGTGAAGCGCTTATCCCCCATGTACAAGGCCCCATGCTCAGTCCCCAGCACCAAGAGGGTGGAAAAAGCATTCAGGCTTGAATGGGTTTTGTACGTGTGTCCAAGCTGGCTGCAGACAATGCGCCTCCTCATTGCCTGCCCTGGAAGCGGACAGCCCCTTGTGCTGCCCCACCCTTATCTCAGGGTTGAAGTGTGAGGCACAAGGCGCAAGTTCAACAAGTGAATGTCCTGAATGAATGGGATTTTAGATTTCCATAGGCATGGAGAAGGAGCTTTTGAAGAAAGTTGCACAAAACAAATTGTTAATAAAAGACCCTAGTGGGGGCTGGAGTGTTGGCTCAGCGGTTTTGGCGCTTGACTTGCATGTGCAGGGACACGGGGGGTTCAAACCCTGTCACCACGTACACTCCACACTCCGAAGTGTCTGAGCAACAAAAGCAACATGAAAAACTAATTAAAATTGATTCTCTTTTTCTCTCTCTCTCCCTCTCATTGTCCCTCTCTCTCTAAAAAAGAAAAAAAAAAAGACCCTGGTTACTAAGGATTGGAGGAATTTGAGATTGATTTTTTCCGTCCACACCAGAGGCTGAGCCAAGAGCCTTGTGAATGCTAAGGTAATGCTCTGCCACTCCCACTTAGCTACATCTCTGACTCTTTTTATATTTATTTTGAGACAGGGTCTGATTAAATTGCCCAGGCTCACCTCCAACTTCCAACCTCCTCCTTCAACCTCCCAGGAAGCTGGGATTATAGGCATGCAGCACTGCCCCTGGCTTCAGAATGATTATTACAATCTCTATTGTGTTTATTCTTCCAGGACGGGACACTTTCCTGAGGGCCAAAACCCTCATGATTTCTGCGTTCTAAGAAAACTGATGTTTAGATTGCGCTGTGCTCTTTAAACTGGGTTCCTGCTGTTGTGGTGACTTCCCTTCTGTCACTCTCACCTACTTAGAAGGGACACACCTTTTCTAGCTCAGGCCTGGCGTAGTGGAGCATGCCTGTAATCCCAGCAACTCAGGAGGCTGAGTCAGGAGAATAGCAAATTCAAAATCAGCCTTAGCAATTTAGCCAGGCCTTGAGTAATTTAGGGAGACCCTGTCTCAAAATAGACCTTAAAAGGGTCTGGGGACGTAGCACAGTGGTTAAGCACTGCTGGATTCAATCCCTGGTACCAAAAAAAAAAAAAAAAAAAAAAAAAAAATCTAACTCAGGCCTGACTCCACTCTTTCTTTTTTTTTAGTTTTTCATGTGGCTTTCATTTCTCCGAGACTTCATTGTGTACATGGTACTGGGGTTTGAACTTTCGGACTTGTGCATTCCAGGCAAGTGCTGTAACCGCCAAGCCACTGCTCCAGCCCCTGACTCCACTCTTACCTCTTTGTCCAAAATCATTCTGGCAGATGCAGCCTGCTTTACCCTCTTCAGAAGTCTCCCTGTCCTGAACGAACTCATGGCACTGTGAGGGCTGTCAGTCCTGAGACAAGCTATGTAGAAGTGCTTAGGAAAGCTTAGAATGCTCAGGGAAGGATATATAAAAGTACAGCGTATGTGAAAGTGTGCTACCCCTTCAGTTGTGAAATATAAGCAGCCCCCATACCCAACACCATGGAAAATTAAAAAATGTTCCTGAAACTTCTTTGGATTCTAAAGAGCACTTCATAAATCTCTAGCTGTCTTAGCCCTCACAGTCCTTCATGCTTGCCTGAAGACAGCTCTACTTTTATTGAGAAAATGTGAGCCACTGTCATCTTTCTGGAAGGATCTCTGGAGTTGGCACTCCTCTTCTTCCTCTGCTTCTGCCCCCAGCCCACAACACACACCCAGGTGTCAGAATCTCAGAGCAGGGGATCTGTCAGCATTCTCAGGACTATAGTGATGTTCTTCCAGTGCACCGGCCAAGAGGAGACCCACAATCTCAAAAGGCAAGTCCTTGCCTTGATTACTATGGACAGACGAGGAGGCATAAGTTTCTGTCCAATACTAAGTTAAGGCCTAAGCTTCTGTACAGTACTAAGGACAGTAGCTAACTTTCTACAGGAATTATTAAGGGTAATTGTTTTTATGATTCAGAAACTGGAGTATTGGCATTTCACTCAAGTTTACACAGGAATTGACCCAATATTGTTCTGAAGAGTTGAGTTTCTAGAACATTACAAGACTCCCACTGTGCAAACACCCAGATGGTTGGAATTCTCAATTTTCCAAATAGAAGACTTCCTCACATTATCATTGTTGACCCAGGTTGGTCTTTAGGTATTAGGTTGGCTTAGTCTTTCCTCTAAAAATGTTACTTATTGATAGCTTAACTTCCTTATTACCAAGTTGATATTTCCTTTAGCCAATTTTATGAGTTTTTTTGTTTTTGTTTGTTTGTTTGTTTTTGTTTTTTTGGTACCAGGGATTGAACCCAGGGAGACTTAACCACTGAGCAACATCCCCAGTCCTTTTATGCTTTTAAATTTTGAGATAGGGGCTAAGCTAAGTTGCTTAGGGCCTCGATAAATTGCTGAGGCTGGTTTTGAATTTGCGGTTCTCCTGTCTCAGCCTCCCAAATCACTAGGATTATAGGCGTGTGCCACCGTGCCTGGCATCATATGAATTCTGAAGATGTATTAATTTACATTAATAGAATTTTTGAATGCTAATTTTTTTTTAAAGAGAGGGACAGTGAGAGAGAGAACAGTTTTATGTAGTTTTTCATGTGAATTTCATTGCTCCATTGTGTATATAACGCTTGGGTTCGAACCCGCATCCTCACACATTCCAGGCAAGTGGGATACTGCTGAGCCACCACTCTGGCCCCTTGTTTTTATTTTTGCAGTACTAGGAATTGAGCCCAGGGCCTCAAACACGTGCTGGACAATGCTCTTACAACTGAGCTACAGCCCCAGCCCATTGGTTTAATATTATTAATAAATCAAATCAGATGTTTGTATAATTATCTAGCAATATGTTTATACTATGATATTTCTTTGGTTATGTGCTTCTCATGAACTCCTTCTATTTATATAATTTCCAACATGGAATCCAGGTATGTGTAATGAAATGAGTAAGTTATTTTTAAATTTATAAGGCATTTTTTGCAATATTGAATCATGTGGGCAAACTCATACTTTTTTCTTATCAAATAAGTCCCAAGTGATTGCTAGGCGTGTTGTCCCATCTGTAATCCCAGCTCTTTGGGAGGCTGAGGCAGGAGGATTACAAGTTTGAGAACAGCCTGGGCAACATAGAGAGACCCTGTCTCAAAATAAAAAATTAAAGGGGCTGAGGATATAGCTCAGTGGGACAGTGCCCTTGCATTCGATTCCCAGGGCCAAAATGTCAAAAACAAACAAAAAAAAATCCAAGTGATCATATATTATTTATTCAGTTACATATCTACCTCTCTCAAACCTGTTGAGAGTCTGAATAGAACAAAATGAAGAGGAAGGGCAAATTCTCTCCACATTCATTTCTCCCCACGTAACATAGAAGCTGGGTTAAGCACCTGTAGAACCTTCATAATCTACTGGAGGGAATTGGAGACCTTGTCCTAGACTAGATCCTGAACCAACTCATGAGTCAGCACTGGGTTCTCCTAGTAGCAGCCCCTAGGTCCACGTACCCTTCCCCCCTTGTTAGATGCTCTCTCCTATTCTAGAGTAGGGATTCTCTGCTTCAAACTCCACACTCATGTACCCCCAAAATGTAAGTTCAAGTCCTGGACCCTAGTACCTTGAAATGTGGCCTATGTGCAGCTAAAATCATTATAGATGTGCTTAGTTACTTTAAAATGAGGTCATATTGGAGTAGATTTGCTGTCAAAACCATATGACTGGGGCTGGAGCGATGGCTCAGCGGTTTCGGCACTTGCCTGGCAAGCACGAGGACCCAGGTTCAAACCCCAGCACCACGTACACAACTAAATGTTGGAGCAACTAAGGCCATGTGAAAAACTAAATAAAGTTGTTTCTCTCTTTCTCTGTCTCTCTCACTGTCCCTCTCTCTTTAAAAAACAAACAAACAAACAAAAAACCATATGACTGGGGTCCTTATAGGAGAAGAAACACAGAGGCAGACTTGGTTGGGGAGGACATCATGTGACCACAGAGGCAGAGGTGGCTGTGCTTGTAAGCAAGGAATGCCACAGATTACTACAAACCACCGCAGAAAGGAGGGGCTGAGCAAAGGTTTCAGAGGGAGCCAGGCCCTGCTGACACCTTGACCCTGGATTTCTAGCTTCTAGAACTGTAAGACAATAAATATCTCTTGTTTTCGGCCACCCAGTTTGTGGTATGTACTTTGTTCACAAAGCCCTAGGAACTAATAAACCCATCATCTTCTCTTCCCTATTTTCCTGAAGACTAGTCAGACCCTCCTAAAGGCTTTTCTTTTCCTCGTTCCGGAAAGATGAACAGAGGTATAGAACACAAGGTACTGGGGACTAGGATTCAGAGCTCTGTGGTAGAACTTACACACTTAGCATATTTCTGATCTCTAAACTCAAAACAATAACAAGGTGAATTTACAGAGGTTTCAGAGTCTTAAAAAGGGACTTCCCTGATCGTTCAGTTTTTAAAAAATTTTATTCTTACTTTTATTTTGTGGTCTCAGGGCCTCTTACATGCTAGACAAATGCTCTATCACTGAGCTACCTCCAGTCTTTTTTAAAACTTTGAGATAAGTTGCCCACGCTGACCTCAAACTTCTGATCCTCCTGCCTCAGACTCCCAAATTGCTGGGATTACAGGCATTTAGCACTGTTCCCAGCTTTGACCAGCAAGTGTTTTTTCTTTTTTTGTTTTTAAAGAGAGAGGGACAGTGAGAGAGACAGAGAAAGAGAAAAACAACTTTATTTAGTTTTTCACATGGCCTTAGTTTCTCCAACACTTAGTTGTGTATGTGGTGCTGGGGTTTGAACCCCGGTCCTCGTGCTTGCTAAGCAAGCGCCAAAACCGCTGAGCCATTGACCAGCCAGTTTTAAGTAATTCTCTTTGCCCACACAATTACTATCTGATGTTTTCCTTATGTGTTTTATCTTCCCTGGAACATAACCTGCAGAACAGCAGTGACTGTCTTTTCTGTTCACCATTGTATCTTGTGCCTGACATCAGGTAGATAATAGTTTTTGAATGGCGATGAAATTTTTTTTTTTTTTTTTACTGGAAATTAAACCTAGGGATGCTTAACCACTGAGCCACACTCTTGACCCTTTTTATATTTTATTTTGAGACCAGGTTTTGCTAAGTTGCTTAGGGCGCTGCTTAGTTGCCGAGGTTGGCAACTTGCAGTCCTCCTACCTCAGCCTGCCAAACTGCTGGGATTATAGGTGTGCACCACCACACCTGGTAAAATTCTTACAGCATTCTACTCTATCACTCTGTGACCTTGAACTTGGTACATAATTATTCCAGCACCGAGTGTCTTCATCTGTAAAGTGGGGAGAACTGCATGTGTTGCAGGCAAGTAGGGAGGGGTGCTGTAGAGGGGCCTAGCCTACTTGCTTCGGTTTGGTTTGATTGGGAGGTGTCAATCAGACTGCAAACACCACCAGGGTTGCCACCATGTTTGTTCTGCTGCTAGCATAGTACCTGACATGCAGTAGATGTGTTAGCGTTACATTGCTACACAAAATTCCTGAGATAATAAACTTACATGGAAAAAAGATTTATTTTGCTCAGTTCCAGAGGTTTCAACCCACGGTTTCTTGACTCTGTTGTTCTGTGAGGCAGGATGTCATGGGGTGGAGTGCATGGTGGAGCAGATCTGCTGGTCTCACGGTGGTTGAAACCGGGTCCCCTTAATGGGCACATCACTAATGGCCTAACTTCTTTTCAGTAGACTACTTCTCAAAGGTTCAACCACCTCCGTGAGCCTATAGAGGATAGTTCCACACCACAGCTGTAGGTGGTCAATGAATAAATGTTTGAATAAATGTTTGGAAGGCACCATGGAGACCACAGTTTTTATTGTTTCCACTGCTCCAGCCTCCTGTTTGTGTGCTTTTTAAGAGAAAGAGCGAGAAAGAGAGAGATTCAGCTGGGGTTTGAACTCCGGTCCTTGTGCATGCCAGGCATGCACTTTAACTGTTGAGCCACCACCCCAGCCCCGAGATAACAGTTTCGAGAGAGCTACTTAGGAAGTAAAAGCTCATTGTGGCAGCTGGAGCGGTGACTCTGTGTTTGCGGCACTTGCCTGGCATGCGTGAGGATGTGGGTTCAAACCCCAGCACCAACTACACAACCAAGTGTCAGAACAATGAGAGTCGCATGAAAAGCTAAATAAAATTGATTCTTGCGTTCTCTCTCTCAATGTTCCTCTCTGTTTTTTTATTTTTTTCTCTACTCTAAAAAAATTTTTTTTATCATGAGTTATGAGCTGAATGTTGGGGAAAGTAAAAGATGTGCAGAGGTTTCTTACAGAGAGGAAACTAGGAGGCTGGGTTTTTTTTTCTTGCATGAATGTTTTATTTGGTAGGGTGGGGCTCCCCTGGTCTGGCCTCTATTGCTTACAAACTTTTTCACTGGGAAGCAATTCCAAAGTCTAGCAATGAGATTCAGGAAAAACAGTCGATTCAACCCCACCCCAGCTGCTTTTGCTTGTTTTTTGGTACCAGGCATTGAACCCACAGGGGGGCTTAACCACTAACCCACATCCCCAGTCCCTTTTTATTTTTATTTTTTCATTTAAAGAGAGTGAGACAGAGACAGAGAATGGGGAGAGATAAAGGGTTAATTTTGTTTTTTCATCTAGTTTTTTGGCTTTTTAGTTTTTTGGGATCAAACCTGGGTCCTGGTGCTGCCAGGCAAGCCCTTCACTGCTAAGTCTCCTCTCCAGCCCCAGCCCCCACCTTTATATTGTTTATTTTGATACAGGGTCTCACTAAGTTTCTTAGGGCCTCACTAAGTTGCTGAGGGTGGCTTTAACTTGTGATCCTCCTGCCTCAGCCTCGGGAACTGATGGGATCACAGGCATGTGCCACCAGCCTGGCCCACCTCAACTTTTTTTTTTTTTTTTAAGAAAGAAAGAGAGAGAGAGAGACAGAAAAACAGAATCATTTTTATTTATTTTTTCATCTGGGCTTGTTTCTCTGACACTTAGTTGTGTGTGTGGTGCTGGGTTGAATCTGAGTCGTTGTGCACGCCAGGCAAGCGCCGCAGCAGCTCAGCCTCCCATCTCAACTTTTAACCTAGGGAGGGCATTCAATACCCACCACCTTGGGTATTGAATAGGACGGAGACTGTCACTCCAAGAAAAGGATCTCTCAGACTGGACTGGGAGGAGGGAATGATGATTGTTGGTTGTACCAGAGGACGGGAAAACAAAGATTTTATGAGGAAGGCAGGGAACACCAGTGGTTGGCAAGTGGTGCCCTTAGAAATCCAGAGCTGCAAATCAGAGCCACAGGTTCTTTCCCTCCCCACTTCCAGGATTAAAAGTAATAATAAACTTAACCTAACATTTCCAATTTCTTTGGTCCTATCTCAAATCTACCAAGTAGTGACGCCACATCCTCCCCTATCCTTGGGGACTGGACTTAGCTGTCCACAGTTTTTACAACATGTAAAGAAAAGGAAGCAACACCCCTTCGAACACCCTTTGAACCAGCGGGCCATACCCTCCAACTTGCACGAGCTCAGCCACTTGGAAAAGAAGAGGCAGGCTTTCAAGACTGGCAAAATAAGAAAGTTTGGTTTTTTAAGTGGAAACAAAAACATACATTTATAAACCTTTTTCCAATTCTCCACCCCTGCGGCAAAGATTTAGTAAGAAAATATTTATCCTTTGTCCTCTCCCAGTTTTAGATAAGAAGCCAACAAAACCCACTTTTCTCCATTAAATTGAATTAGGTAAAAATCATATATATTATTTTTAAAATACATACATATTATCTTATGCATAATATGCATAATAATTTTATGCATAATAATTATGTATGCATAATATGCATACATATTATTTTTAAAATATATAAGATGATTTAGGTCTGTTTCCAAGAAGATGCTTTATAGATTAATAAAACCCAGAAATTTCAAAGTTATTACTTTATTTATATTATTTAAAGGGCTTATTAACTGGTTTGGGTAGAATTCTAAACAAAGCTTTCATTCCCCTTATTTGGAATATATGAGGAATAATTATAATGAAATGATTGCTTAAAAGTAATTTTATTTTTCTTTTCTTGTCATGCTGAGGATTGAACCCAGGGCTTCAAACACACTAAGCATGTATCTTACCACTGAGCTATATCCCCAGACCTCAGATTGAAAACAACATCTTTTTCTAAAAAATTACATATAGAGGCTGGAGCGGCGGCTCCGCACCAATGGCACTTGCCTGGCATGTACAAGTATGTGGGTTCGAACCCCAGCACCACGCACACAACGAAGTGGAGCAACGAAAACCACATGAAAAACCAAATAAAAATTCATTCTCTCTCTCTCTCTCTCACTGTCCTTCTCTCTCTTTAACAAAAATAAAAATTAAAAAAAAAATAGAGGATAGTTATTCCAAATAAGAGGAATGAAAACTTTGTTTAGAATTCTACCCAAATCAGTTAATAAGCCCTTTAAATAATATCAATAAAGTAATAACTTTTAAACTTCTGGGTTTTATTAATCTATAAAATGTCTTCATTGTGTAGGTGGTGCTGGGGTTTGAACCCGCGTCCGGGCAAGCACTGAAACCACTGAGCCATTGCTGCAGCCCCTGTCCTTCTCTCTTAGAAAGAAAAAAAGAAAGTCAGATATAACCAATCTTTGTGTTGCTATTTTGAAAAATTCAAGTTTTGTTATCATGGCGCTTCAGTTATTTGTCTATTTACTCAAAACTCCAAAGCTCGAAACTTGTCTGGAGTCTACAGACTCAGTGAAACTAGACCTCAAAGAGGGCAAAGGTCACAGCATGAAAGTAAATGTTTGGCCTCCCTCTTCAAACAACTCTGCCAGGTGCAAAACTCCCACAAAGTAGTAGTCCTGAAACCAGCTGTGGATGAAAAGCATAATTAAATTGTTTTCATTTTAATACCCTGGCCTCATATATTTACTTGATAGCTACTTTCATGTTGCTCTTATTCAATACTCATATCGAATTATATAATTATTTATATTTTATTCAATATTTATATCTAAATTCCTCCATACCACTGACCCACTCTCCAAATGGTGTGTATGAATTTCATCCCCATCTGGGAATATTTTCACTGAGTACATATTCCATAGTCCAATTTCTTTGGAATTTTTGACCTAGAGGATGAGTCGCTGCCTGGAGCATTCCACTCCCTGCTCCCCATCCCACAAACCGGAAGAATCTGTGGAGCCTGTCCCTTGTGTTTTCCACTGGGGGCTTGCAGGAGACCAGCGAGCCAGCAGCAGGGGTGGGTGCCTGGTACTCAGAAAACAGCTGCAGGTCTGAAATGAGTCTTGGCTTTTGCGGCTTGATCTTTTTTTTTTTTTTTTTTTTTTTGTACTGTGGATTGAACAGGGTGCTTAACCACTGAGCCACATCCCAGACCATTTTTAAATATTTTATTTTGTAATAGGGTCTTGCTAAATTGCTGAGACTGGCTTTGAATTTGTGATCCTCCTGCCTCAGCCTCCCAATTTGCTGGGATTACAGGTGTGCACCACCGTGCCAGGCTTGTTGCTTGATTTTTATATCTTTAAACAAAGGTGTTTATTTATATTTTTAATTTTTTTATTTTTTTTTTAAAGACAGAGGGACAGTGAGAGAGACAGAGAAAGAGAGAAACAACTTTATTTAGTTTTTCACATGGCCTTAGTTGCTCTAACACTCAGTTGTGTACGTGGTGCTGGGGTTCGAACACGGGTCCTCGTGCTTGCCCGGCAAGCGCCGAAACCGCTGAGCCACCGCTCCAGCCCTATATTTTTTATTTTTGAGACATGGTCTTGGTATGTTGCCCTGGCTGGTCTCAAACTCTTGGACTGAAGGAATCCTCCTGCCTCAGCCTAATGAATAGCTGGGACTACAGGCATGTGCAGCCCCACTGTGAGTTTTTTTTTTTAATGACCTACTACCCTTAACTAACCTGGCCAGTGCAACCTGCAGTTCAGCAGTAACATCTGTTTACCTAAGTAAACTCCAGCATCAAGCACCAGACAGATTATAGATTACACTACTTTTGCTTGTGAAAAATTATCTGACTGAGATTATTTTCCTAGAGCTACTTTCACAAGTCTGATGAACAGATGTGAAGCAGACCCCCTTTGAAATGAAAAGCAACTTCCCGGTAACTGCTCTTCTGCAACCTGTACTTCCTCTTGCTGAAGACAGTTGCACGGAAGCTGAGACGACTGATGTGTTCTCTGGCTCACTAAATCCGCATACGTATATTTCATGCTGCATTATCCCACGGTGTCGCCTCTTCTTTTATAAGAGCCAGGTGCAATGATGCATACCTGTAATCCTGAGGTTGGGAAGGCTGAGGCAGGAGGACCACAAGTTCAAAGCCAACCTAAGCAACTTTGTCAGCAGCCCCTAAGAAACTTAGTGAGATCCTGGCTCAAACAACACAAACAAAGAATTGGTCTGGGGATGTCTCAGTGGTTAAGCACCCCTGGGTTCAATCCCTGTTACCAAAAAAAAAAAAAAAAAAAAAAAAAAAAAAAAAAAAAAAAAAAAAAAAAAAAGGAAAGAAAAGAAAAGAAAAGAAAAGAAAATGCTTTCTGCACTGCATTCCCTGATCCTCCTGCAATCACCCCAAAACCCCCCTCACACCCCTGCAAGATGAAGATTTGAAAGAAAACATTCTCTTCTGTCTTCCTCAAAGCTGCCTTTGAATAAATCTATTTTCCTTGCTAACCTGTCTCCCGAATTTTTAGTGGAGCAACAAGAAGTAAAGCCTTTCCCCCATGGTTATAGATGGATTTAGCTAAATTTAAAACTGAAATCAAAGCCAGACTTGGTGGCACAGGCCTGTAGTCCCAGAAGCTCTGGAGGCCAAGGCAAGAGGATCACAAGTTTGAGGCCAGCCTCAGCGACTTAGCAAGACCCTGACTCAAAATAGAAAATAAAAAAAGGGGACCGGGGATGTGACTCAGCGGTAAAGCACTTCTGGGTTCAATCCCCAGTACCGAAACAAAAACAAACGAACTAAATAAAATCCAAAAGTATAGAAATACCTCTTAAAACTAAACAATAAAAAATCCAGTTCAGTGGACTTAAATAAGCATTTCCCTGAAGGAGATGGACATACAGCCAGTAAGCACAGGAAAAGATGCTCAACAGCTCTCTCATCATTAGAGTAACACAAATTGAAACCATATTAAGATACCACCACTTCATCCTATTTGGTTGGTTATGTTTAAAGAAAGTAAGGGAAGAAGGAGAGAGAAAAAAATTTGTTGGCTAGGATGTGGAGTAATTGGAAACCTCGTACATGACTGGTGGGCATGTCACAAAGAGAGGAGTTTCTGCAGTAAGTTCCTCACTTCTGACCATGAGAAGAGGCAAAAATTCAGAAAAAACCTGAAGGGAAAGAGACATTACAAAAGGAACTCATGAATTACCCATGGACATATGGCATGTTGGCATCAGTGATCACAAACATTCTTGCAATACGTAATCTCTTCACGTCCTCTGCTTCCAAGCCCTTTATCCTGAGAGTTTCTAAGAAAACCCTATATATCACTAGCAGTTAAGTGAACAGCAGTAGACCATTTTTCTTGTTTATGTGAACAGCGATGACCGCTTCCACCACCCTGTTGCACCTGGGTGGCTGAGTCACATGGCAGGCACCTTCCAAAGACATGGGGTGGTGATTCTGAATGGTTTTTTCCCATGGTTTAATTTGAATTTGCCCTTGGGCAATAACAATCCACAGAGTACCCTTAAATACTAACAACATTGGCAGGGTTACAGTTCACAAACAAGTTTTTTTTTCTTTCTTTTGTTTTTGTGGCACTGGGGATTGAAACTGGGGGCTTGAATATGCCAGTCAGTGCTCTACCACTGAGCTACACCCCCCAGCCATAACAAGTTTTAAATAAGGAAGAGCTGCTATTTCTTTCCTTTTTTTTATTTGTTAAAGAAGATCTTACAGTTAGGAGGGAAACATTATCAAACAATCAGGAACAAATGAATATGACAGAGCAAGCCAAGGCTGATGCCTTTCCACGGTTTCCCCCCTTGGGTTCCCCATGGTTCCATGTTTCCCTCTATTGAACCCCTGTGCTAATTGGACTTCTCATGGAAGTTGAAAGTTCCCCACTGAGTTGATTCCCCCATACTCCCTCCCTCCGGTCTCCTTGATATCCTTCCTATTCCCTCCCCCCATCGCCCTGCTCCCTTCCTTATGTCCCCCAGCATCCTTGGCAAGGTTCCTCCTGTTCATGTAGAAATTCATACATGTTGAGGTTATTAGCTTAGCCATCTATCATACTGATTCCGATTGTATTCTAGCTTCCACAAATGAGAGAAAACATTTGGCCTTGAGTCTCTGAGTTTGGGATATTTTACTTAGCAAAATTTTTTCCATCTCCATCCATTTGACTGCAAATGCCATAATATTGTTTTCTCTAATAAGGAGCTGCTATTCCTTCCTTCCTTC
>PVKS010021128.1:0-27405 GCA_004027875.1 Aplodontia rufa | reverse complement strand
TAGAGTCATTGGTTGGCCCTGTCATGTCAGTCTAGTTTAGCTTAGTCTGAAACGTATTTCCTGATGTGCAATCTTTCCACTGCCCAATGAGGAAAAGGGTTTCCTACCTGGCATTTCCTTTTCTACGAAGCAAATGTCCAACTACCTGGAGTGATAAATCCCTTCACAAGCTTTTCCTTCTGGCTTGGAGTCAAATGACAGTAAGCCCTCTCAAACAGGACACTCCTGCAGCCACTTTCCTGAGATGGCCCTGCTTTGACAGAACCAGGCCAACAGGAATATCATGCATGCAAAGTCTCGAAAACTCTCAAAACCAATTTTTTTCCTGTACTAAAATAAAATATAACAGCAACAAGAAAGAGTACATTTTTCTCAACACTTTCAAATTTTTGAAAATACTGGGCTGGAGTGATGGCTCAGTGGATACGGTGCTTGCCTGGCATGCACAAGTACACAGGTTCAAACCCCAGCACCATGTACACACAAAGTGTCGGAGCAACAAAGGCCACATGAAAAGCTAAATAAAGTTGATCCTCTCTTTATTTCTCCCTCTCTCACTGTCCCTCTTTCTTAAAAAAAAGAAAGAAAGAAAGAAGAAAAGAAAGTACTGGTCATCTACACTGATCTTGGAGTTTTATGTTTGTTTGTGTTTTCTATCCCCCTCCCAGCTTGCTGACTGTCCCTAACATGACTTGTTTTATTATTGCTCAGGTAGCACTATGGATAAAGACCTCAGGACAAAAAAAAAATTGGAGGTGCCCAGGACACTCTGATGGCCTTTCCACCATGTAATTATACACCTCTTGATAGCTCTGAAGGCCTGCCTTACTGAAGGTGGCACAAGACTTCTTTTTCAGAGAAAGATGGCTTGTTTCTGCGGGTCTTGATGGTCTTCAAATTATCCAAGTGCAGAAAAGAGAGCAGAGTGAATTTTATTTTAACTCATTTTATTTCTGAATTTATTTCCGAGTCGCTAGGAGGTGGCGATTGCCCTAGCAGTCAATTGTTATCTGTGGGACTTGATTATGTTCGGACCCAGTCGCTCATTCCGAGCAAGACACAGTTAATGAGGAGAGAAATGCAAAGTGCACTGAGTCACAGTGTGTTGGTGGTAATTTGTGACACATTTACTCCACTCAGTTCTTTGTTTATTCCTCCCCCCTCGTGCAGATTCCTTAGAAAAAGGAGCAAAATAATCACATTTGCTGGTAGAGTTAAGGGTGTTGAAGGTAATGAATCTCTCTCCCTCTCTCTCCCCCCACCCCTCTCTCTTCTCTCATTGTTGGCAGTAATTGGGGCACCGTTCATCTCTACCATAAAATGCTAGGGAAGCGCATCTTAACAAAATGTCTTATTTTCCATTATTTCACAACATATTTTTCAATGACACTGCTAGATTTTATTTTCGCTCTTTTTTTTTTAATTCTTTCTTTTTCTGGTGTGCTCTTTGCCACTTTTCTAAATAATAGTCCCTTAAACAGTTCACAGTGTGTGTTCTGTAGAAATGTAAAAAAGTGATTGGATGATACTAATTAAAGAGAAATTTTGTTTCCACTTACTGCAGATCAATGGTGGGTTACATTAAAGCTTCATTTTGGGGTGAGTTTAACACAAAAGAACAGCTGCACTAAATACATATTTCAAGACATACAGGTAGGTCAAATAAATGTTCCTTTCTTTGAAAAGTCTGTATGTTGTAACTATAAATTTTGCTTGCAGTACTGTGGAGAAACACAAAGGCTAATTATTCATTACAATCATTATTAGTTTTAGTAGAAACTAAGAATAAAATTGGGATGCATTCAGTTACTTTCCCTTCTTACTTTCATCTGAATCCTTCAATATACTGGATTTCCTATGAAACTCTTCTAACCTGAAAACAATTTTCAAAAAATTTCCAATGGAATCAGATTTTCTTTGGCTTTGTAAGGATTTTGAGTTCAGGAAGAGAAATGTCAGTGTCAATATAATTATATGACTTAGCTATTGCTGTCTTTGTGATTATTTTAGTCTACAACATTATAGGATTTTTTTGTTGTTGTTACCAAGAAATACGATTCTCCTCTACACAAGTCTGAGTTAGTACAATCCAGTTCTGCGAATGACAATCAATAGCCCTTAAAGTATATTATAAACTCTGAGAGGCAGGAACACTTGGGTTAATAGGATTGTAGGGCAGAGAACAGTACAACAAAATATGTACATCTGCTACATAATTTTAGCCCGCAATAACTTTGTTACAGACTGTGTGCATGCAACCTATATTTATACACATCTCTTTCAGTAAATGCTATTCTTCATCGCAGTAGTATCCTCTCTGTTTTTATTTCCCCTGACACTTTGGTGATACACGATAGCAACCTTATAACAGAGTTCTGCTTCACCTAAAGTTTCATTGCCTGCAACAGTGTCCGCTGCAATTAGAGGTTTGCAAATGTTCTCACAGATGCAATTTTACTGTAACTTGAAATCTTACAAGGGTATTTTTCTGTTTGGGTTTGCACATGAAAGGTTGGGCTTCCTCGGGAATGAAATTGGTTAAAAGGATAGCAAGGGAGAATTACTCCAAGATGACTTCCTAATTCCACACCTGACTTGCTGGAAGACTCAGGACCACTCTCGTCATCTGTAACCCCTCCTTAATGGTAATGAGAGTTACCCAGGAGCATCAGGCTGCAGTCATGGACTTCAAAGGGAGCCCTTCCCTTGAAGGAGATGCAAGCCAGGGGGTAAAGTCAGAGAATCAGGCTGTGAAAGAGCACATTTCTTTCAACATTGGACCAAATGCTCAGGAGGCTATGGTTGGTTAAGAGGCTCAGCTTTCAGAGAAGCAAAAAAAAAAAAAAAAAGAGAAAAAAAATCACTGGTTCTAAATAAAGGAAATAGAATTTTGCATTATATTTGCATTCTAAGACAATAAGATGAGACAGAAATCATAGTCACTGGCATTATAGGAATGAACAGCCTTCCTGTAGTTACACATGTATGTATTTATTTATGCCACGATCTTTATTATGCACCCTGTTCCCACATTTGTTTTGATTTTCTTCATTTCCCAGACACAAGAAATCTACATCTCCATTACATCATCTATAAAGTGAGGATAATATTCACTCTTTTTACATCCAATTTCTTATATGGGCTAACAATAATAGTCACTGGGGAAGATTTTGGTGAAGCATATGCCACTGTCATTAAATTAACTTTGTCAGTTTTTCTGGCATAACTAGAGTGGAAATTGGTACTGATTGTATACATGGGCATCAAACTGGTTTTAATTATTATTCTGACAGATATGTACTGAGCATTTGCTATCGGCCAGATAATATTTTTTTTTACTATTGGGACATAGCAAACAGAGAAAGCAAACAAAATTTTTTATACTTATGGAATGTATACTTTAATACAATGTCTCTGCTCTTGTGTCTACCTTTTTTGTCCAAGAGGTAAGGAGTGTTCATGGATTCTGTGAGTCTGTGCATGTGTGTGTGTAGTGTTGCTACTTGAAATGGAATAGGCATGGGAAAGTCGTTCTTATTTTATTTTATTCATGTATTTATTTATACCAGGGATTGAACCCAGGAGTGCTTAATCACTGAGCCACATCCCCAGTCCTTTTTAGGTTTTATTTTGGGAGAAGATCTCACCAAGTTGCTTAGGGCCTCACTCAGTTGCTGAGGCTGGCTTTGAACTTGAAATACTACTGCCTAGGACTCCTGAGTTGCTGGGATTATAGGCCACCACACCTGGATAAAATCCTTCCTTTATGAGTTTGTCAGGATGAACCCAACTACTATGTATGACCTCTGATAAAATTTTAAAAAGCCTTCCTTTACTAAATCCTTACTAAGAATAAAGTGTTTACTAATAAGTCAAAGAAATAGGAAGGGTCCTTAATGAGGGGTGAGCATAGATTGTACAATCCTCAATCTACGGGGTATCGTGTTGTCCTACTGGCTATCCTGATGTACACACAGTACAGCTCATGGAGCAGGAGACTCAGACATTATTCAGAGACTGATACCCAATTGTGTGCCAGGAGAGTGGTGAGTCTCCAATGTAAGAGTGGAGCTGAGAGCAGAGTGTGGGAGTATGCGGCTTCCTGAGCTCCAGAGTGAAGACAAATTTACTGCAGACAGCGGGAACAACCCATAGCTAGGTCATGCTCAACTTTTTTGGCAAATCATTATTTGAAGAAAAATGTTGTCAAATGATTGCTGGACAACATGACACATACCTGTAATCCCAGCAGCTAGGGAGGCTGGGGCAGGAGGATCACAAGTTCAAAGCCACCCTCAGCAACTTAACGAGGCCTTGAGCAATTTACTGAGACCCTGTTTCAAAATAAAAAAGGCTAGGATGTGGCTCAGTGATTAAGGGAACCTTGGTTCAATCCTTAGTAACAAAAAATCAAAATGTTGTCAAATTATTAAGAGTTTCCACAAGAGAGGTGGAAATTGGCTTGTATGAGAATTAGAAAGATCACAAATGTCAAAAGTGAAGAATTAAACTTGACTTCAAGTTCTAATCCTTGCAAGTGGAATCACTTGAACAGATTCCTTAAAGCTACAACTCATCATCTCAATATTTACAGAAAGGTAGTATTCCAAACTCATACAGTTATTGTAAAGTGGGTACTATGAATGGTACATTATCTAAACCACAAAGTTTAAAATATTCATTCATGGCTTCACTAGTATATATTTTGATAGCATTGTGACATAGATATCTAATCATTTCTTGCACAGATTTACAGCAGAGCTACAGATATTTCAGGGAGAATGAAAATCAATATTTATATAAGTAACCCAATGTGTTTTCAATATGCATCTTTCTTTTTTGTTTGTTTTTTATTCAAAAATTTATTTATTGAACAATCAAACAAGCTTCTAATTAAATAATATATATATATATAAATTTGCATCTTTCTTAATAATAAAAAATTTATCTTCCTCTCCCGCACCAAGTGTTGGTACAAAAGCTTATTCCTACTGGGTGAAGGATATATTTTCTAGAATAAGACTGCTAAGTTGTTAAATCATCTCAATGAACTGATTTTTCCTTTAAAATAATGATAAAAACATGAAAAATACATGTACAATGTCAATAATATTTATTTGTAAATATTTTTTGCCCGAACATGTGGAGGTGATAATTGAAGACTTTATACCATAACTTGTAGAAGGCAGAATATCTACGATAACTTATGCTCCCTGCCCGCCCCACACACACATAGACCCTTATGAGAGAGGGAACAGTGA
The DNA here is from genome assembly GCA_004027875.1 of Aplodontia rufa. NCBI lineage: Eukaryota > Metazoa > Chordata > Mammalia > Rodentia > Aplodontiidae > Aplodontia > Aplodontia rufa. The sequence continues at coordinate 22,144 of PVKS010021128.1, read as the reverse complement.
GCTGGCACTATAGAAAGATTCCAGGTGTTTGAAGACCTTGATGTCTTATAAAGAAAATTGCATGTGTATTTTAAGACTGGGAAGCCATTGGCGGTCTTAAGGAAGCATGTTACAAGGTCTTATTGTAACTAGAGAGATATTTGTATTGCACAGAACAGAAGCTGGAAGACGAAGTGATAGCGCCAGACACAGGACAATGGCAGAAAGACTGGAGAGGAGACAAGGGTTCAGAGGGATGTTTGTGACATAAAGTGGACAAAGCCTGGTAACAAGTTAAGTAGGAAACTTGAGGACAGAAGAATAAAGACAGCATGTGTGTTTCTAGGAGGCGAGATGGGTTGTCCATCCAGAGGGAGAAGAGGAGAGGAGTTCAAGTCCACCGCTGTCTCTCGAATTGGCATTGATATCGACACGTTGGTGAGAAAGGGCAGGCAGGGGTAGGACTGAGAGGGCACAGGGCTGTTTTCCGCAGAATTCCCAGAGCCTGCCACCTGGTGGGAACGCCTGAGTCACTCCTTTTGCTTGAGTGGAAGGGATCTGTGAATTTGACCACATAGTCCCTCCTGGGACTGACTGACATTTGTGACTCCAACTTATCACACTCAAGAAAGATTCCTCTACTGGCTTTAAAGAAAGATAAGTGCTGTGTCCTAAGAGGTCCACATGGCAGTGACCTAAGGCAGCCTCTAGTAGCTGAGAGATCACTGCCTGGCAGCCAACCTGGAAATAGGAAGCTCGGTTCTCTGACCTCAGGGACCCACATTCTGCCGATGAACTTGATCACCTTAGAAAAGAGCCTCTGACTCCACTGGAGAAAATGGTGTGCTGACATCTTAATTTCAGACTTGTGCACAATCCTGAGCAGAGACCCCATCTATTGTCTGTGAACTTCCTGTCTATAGAAGCTTCCATATGCTGTTATAAGGCACCAAGTTAGTGAGAATATATTGTGCAGTAATAGAAAACTAATGCAGGGTCCTGAGAGGCCAGATGGCTTTTGTGTGTGTGTGGTAGAACTGGTATTACATTGAAAAGAACCCCTCGACAGAGAGTCTCCACGTACCCAAGTCAGAACCCAAGAACAGCCGTATATGGTCTGGTGTTTTTTTGTTTTTTTGTTTTTGTAATAAACTTAAACTAAATAGTACAAAAAACCACTGGCCTATTTCTTTCAAGTGAAAAGAAAAAAAATATGTATCTTAAAGGCCAACACAACTTGCCAGATTAGATGTTGGCCCTGGACTAGAGCTGTGGATACATATTGGTATCTCTAGTCATAGAGAGAACTTCCTGCAGCTGCTAAAAAGCATCATCATCGAGCCCATTATTCTCTTACAAAATAGACACCTCAAGTTTAAAAAGAATGAGCGTCTTACTGGCAAGACAAATGTCTCTGGAAAGAAACCACAATCATTGTCCCTCCATCTTTCCTTCATCCAAAGAGGGAGAGAGACTTGCCCATATTCTGTTTCCAATGCTCTTCCCTTCCTTCTAAACAGGCTGCTACCATGTGAAGAAAAAAAAAAAATCTGGAATGCCTCCCAACCTAACATTTTCCAGGGTAATATTTCCTTCTAAGTTGACAGACGAACGAAGCCTTCATTTGACAAATGAATGTACTCAAGAGATTATATCAATGGCTAATCCAATTAAAAATCTTTGATATGTTCAGTTATCTCTGCTGTGAATTTGATGAGGTGTAGATTATGCAGGCCTGAAAGTTATATTTACTTTTCATTTAAATCTTTATTAATCACTTTTGTATTTAACTTCAGAGAAATTATAACTTCTAATTATTTTTTCTTTATCTTTGGTAGGAAATAAGCTAATAATAGAATGATCCCACCCACTGTCTTTTTTTTAAGATTAGTTTCTTCTTGGTTTATAACTTAATCTTAAACAAATGTATTTTACTATATTTAATCAATAAAAACCCAAAAGAAACACATGAGCTTGGCCAACCAAGTATTCTCTTCTGCTGTTGTGTGTGTATGTGAGGGAGTGGGGGCAGGGAGAGAGATTAGAAATATGCTTCTTGAAAAAGCACTAATTGGTGGCTGGAGGGGTGGATTGGTGGTCGCAGCTCTTGCCCCGCATGTGCAACTACACGGGTTCAAACCCTAGCACCCACATACACAGCTAAGTGTCAGAGCAACAAAAGCCATGGGAAAAACTCAATAAAAATTGATTCTCTCTCTCTCTCTCTCCTTTCTCACTGTCCTTCTATCTTTAAAAAATAAATTAATTAACAAGCATTAATTCATTATTAACTCATTCCCAAATTAGCTAATTTTGAATTCTCTAAATAGAGCCACCAGGTATGAAAATGGCATGGTATAACTTTAAACTGCAGAACATGCAAGGAAAAATTATTCTGGAATGAAAAATACTATTTAAAAATCTTTAAAGATTTGGTCATGGATAGAGGATCTAAGCTTCATAAGGACTCTTCTCACCTCTTCCTTCAGACTGTGGAGTTTTGTTTGTTTTCTGGTAGTGACTCTATTTGTGTTAACACAGGGATGTGTAAACATAAGGTACATGGTGGCTTTTTTGTTTGCTTGTTTGTTTGATACAAAGATTGAACTCAGGGACTCATAACCACTGAGCAACCAACCAACCAACCCTTTCTTTTCCTTTTTTTTTTTTTTTTTTGAGACAGTCTCACAAAGTTGCTTAGGGCCTTACTGTGTTGCTGAGGCTGGCTTTGAACTTGAGATCCTCCTGAGTCTCTGGGACTACAGGTGCGCACCACCACTCCCGGCAAGGCTGTGTTTTATTTTAGGTTGTATTGGGCCCTTCTGCTTGTTATTCCCCATTCAATGTGGGGAATGCTAATCCATGGATTTTTGAACTCACTTGCTTTCCAAAGAGAATTGTTTTTCTGAGTTAGAAGGTATTTCAATCTGTCTCCCAAATCTTTCCAATCTCTAGGTCAGTGAGTTTGAATGAACCAGGAGAAGCAGGAGGGGCTGGAGCAATACCTGTGTGTTTCCTACAGGCATGGGAGAGCGCTGTATCTTGCCTGTGAATTTCCCAGGTAGGTTCTATATCCATTTATCTAGCAGATTCTGTTGGAGTGAAGGGGAAGGCATGCTTCTAGAATTCCTGGGGCTCCTCCACTTCTACCTGAAGCCCCGTTTCCTGTTTTAAATTCTGCCTTACAAGACATTACAGACAGAACTGCACCTTCTCTTAGAAAGCACCTCCCATGAAAAGAGCAAGGCTGTGATGAGGATCCATTCTTCCAGCATCACAAACTTGGCCCTTCTTCCACTCACATCCCTGAAGCTTTGTGTGTGTGATTATCATAGCTCCCTTTTGTGTAGGATTATGTGTAATTAAGTTTTCAATCAATTTGACTAATTAAATGAAAGTGCTGTCTGTGGGCTAGATCAGGAGACTAGGAATCTTGGTTTCTGCATATTAACTCTAATTCACTAGGTGAATACAGCAGGTTATTTAACTTCTCATTTTCCTACGAAGGGAGCACAAGGGAAGTATTTAAAATCAGGTTTAGAAGGTTCCAGTTTTGCTAAGAACCTCACATTCTGGTCTCAAACTTTTTTTTTTTTTTTAGTTTTTATTCCATAAACGTGGTCTTACAACTAGGAGGAGTTCTTCATCAAACAATCAAGAGTAAAAGTGTAATGACAGAACAGGCCAATACTGGTGCCAGACCATGGTTTCCCCACTTTGGGTTCCCCGTGGTTCCATGTTTCACTCTACTTAAGCCCCAGATTAATTGGACTTCTCCTGGAAGTTGGAGGTTCCCCTCAGATTACATTCCCCCGTACTACCTCCCTCTGGTCTCCTTGATGTCCTTCCTTTTCTCTTCCCCCCTCCCTACCCCTCTCCCTTCATCTTCCAGGGACCTAGACAATGTTCCCCAGGATCTTGTAAAAATTCATGCATGTTAAGGTAGTTGTTAGGTTAGCCATCTAACACACTGTTTCCGCTCATATTCTAGGTTCTACAAATGAGAGAAAATATTGGGCCCTTGAGTCTCTGAGTTTGGGATACCTCACTTAGCAAAATTTTTTCCATCTCCATCCATTTGGGTGCAAATGCCATAATATCGTTTTCTCTAATAGCCGAGTAGTACTCCATTGTATATACGTACCAAAATTTTTGGATCCACTCATCAAGTGAGGGGCATCTTGGTTGGTTCCATAATTTAGCTATAGTAAATTCAGCTGCTATAAGCATTGATGAAGCTGTGTCTCTATAGTAAGCCGATTCTAACTCTTTTGGGAAGATACCCAGGAGTGGGATAGCTGGGTCAAAAGACAAAAGCTTTTGTCTCAAATTTCTTGAACTCTTTGGAGCTTCGAATCCAAATTCCCAGTTGCTTCCTCTTGCTGGAGAGTGCAGTAGCTCACCTAATCCCTCGGAAAAGTCACCATGAATGGTCTGGGTACCTCTGAGCAGGGAGTGAAGGCCTAAAGGGTGCTGGTCACCCTCACTGGCCTGGACTTCAGAGGCTCCACCACCCCACGGCTTCCCCTGGTAGTAGATATGTGGAAGAGACCATTGTAAGCTTATTCGCCCAGGATTTTCACATTCTTTCATTTTTTCATAAACTAAATGCTGTACTGGGAAAAGATCTTTGGCCATATCAATCTTTCTAGTTCTGGAATAAATATAAAATTCTAGGAAACCGACTTCTGAACCTGACCTCAGTGATGTTCCAGCCTCCGCCCCTTACTCTCTGTAGGGAATCTGAGGCCCATGAATTATTGACAAGAATTTGCACTTTCCAGGAGGCACTGGAACTCTGCGATTCTCTCCTGCGTGTGCCAGGACCTCACGTCATGTGTGACTTATTGCACAATCCCAACCATTGGTAAGCAATAAATAACAGATGCCCCATCGCACAGGCAGGGCAGTTGGTCACACGTGTCATCTCTTTGGTGTCCAGAGAAACAGAAAGCACAGCACAAAGCCTTCTAATATAATGCCATCCTACTTGTTGAGTTTGGATATTATTTCCTGAGCTCTGAGTCCCTCTCAGGAAGTCATTGCTTGTGCCTTTACATTGGAGTGATTCCCCTTACATTTTATTCCAGACATTGCAAAGTTTCTGATCTCATTCTTACATATTTGAGCTGAATTTTGTGGGGGGTGGTAAGTTCTAGAAGATGCCTAGATGTCCATCAACAGATGAATGGGTAAATTAATTGTGCTGTATGTACACAATGGAGTGATGCGTTTAGCCATAAAGAAGAAAGAAATTGCCATTTGCAGGAAAATGGGTGGATCCGGAGAGTATCATGCTTCTCAAAATAAGCCTGACTCAGAGAAGAGTCATAAGTTTTCTCTCATGTGTGGGAGCTAGAGGGTACAAAAAAAAAGCGGGGGTAGTGGTCATGAAAACAGAAGGAGACCGTTAGGGTAAAGCAAAGAGACTAAGGAGAAGGAGGAGGGGAGAACAAAGGGAAATATTAGAGAATTAAAATGATCAAGCTATGTTATATTCATGTGCAAATATACTGCATAATTAATGTGTACCAATAATATTTCCGTTTCAGAGACAGCACCAGCACTGCAGCTCTTTTGAATGATCCCTGCACTCTCCCTCTCTACAGGACACACCTTTCTGTCATCCTGTGGAGTAAATGAGAGCTGTAGATCCCTCGTGGATAGGTGGTTTCCAGAAAACCAAGCAGCAGCCCAGGTGACAGGCAGGAGGGGTGTGAACACTGCTGCCCACCTGGTGTGGAGGGCCTCCAGCTTGAGATAAGGACAGCTTCCTCTTGCTTCCACCTCTTCTCTGCTGGGCTTTTCCACCAGAACCCACTCAGGACCCCCAAACTGCGATCATCATCCTCATTTCACTTCACCAAGCCCAAATGTGCATTTCATTCAAATACCACCTTAACATGCACCTACACGCCTTACTCGCCTAATCGGAGACAAGACAAAGTTTCCCTACTCCAGAGGCCTTCAGTATTTGTGGATATGGTCTGCTGTGTGTTGTTAGGCATCGTTACTATGGCAACTTGTGTATGTTATTGAGTTATTTCATGTATGATTTCCACCCACCTTGCAAGTTTACAAGTTCTTGAGGTGAGAGTCCACGAGTTCTACTTCCCTTGGAATTTCTAACACAACTTAACCACTTAAAAGGCTGGATTGAGGGGCTGGAGTGGTTACAGCACTCACCTGGTATGCGCCAGTGCACGGGTTCTAACCCCAGCACCCACGTGCACAGCTAAGTGTCAGAGCAACCAAAGCCATGTGAAAAACTCAATAAAAATTGATTCTCTCTCTCTCTCTCTCTCTCTCTTACTCCCCCTTTGTTCTTCTCTCTAAAAAATGAAAATAAAAAATAAAAGTTGGATTGAGATTACAGAGCTCTGTAGAGACCTGAAAAAAAAAGGGTATTAGTATGTCCAGAGACACTCTTTTAATGTTATTATTAAAGAAAAAAAATAAATGAAGTTTACCTCTGGTGAGTTAAAACTGGCATAGCTCCCAGGCACCACTTCATTAAAAGAATTTGTAGTTTCAAAATAAAAAAAAGTTTATGAAATTTCAGGTTTGTGTCTATAATTTAAATTAATGCATACAAGTTAATATAGACATATTAATAACTAATAAAATGCATATAGATTGGTTTAAAGTAATCATTAAATTATGATCTATAAATATGATGCCTCTCTGCACTAGAAACAAAATAATTTTGCTTCTTCCTGCTAAATGAATTTTTATTCTCTCATAGTGACTGCTTACTGATGTTTCAGGGAATAATATCTATTAGTGCTTAAGGACACATCTGTAATGTTAAATAGTAGCAAGTCAAAGATGACAAGACTTGTCATTTAATGAGCCAAAGATCAGATACTAATATTGTATTAAAATGGTGAGCACGCATAGTTTGCCATTCTGTTCGCTTGCAAAATGTCAACAGAGAAGCAACAGGAAATAGCAGAATGTGGAAGACAAAAGTTATCCATACTTAAAGCATGGCAATGAAACAAAACGAAATTTGTTTAATTGAAGCAATGAATTGTTTAATTAAAAGAAATTCCTATCTCCTATTCATTAAGATATGCATCACCAAGATTCATTTTAGAACAAAAATCTAATATCTGCTTTGTAATTTCAGTATTTTCACATACTTTTCTTTTTCAGAGTAATATTGGCTAATGGAGGAGGAGGGGAAATGTATCTGCATTTATGCTTCTCTCTGCACTGAGCGTAGACCAATGTCTCAAATAAAATTAACAACTTCAAAAGAACTGCATCAGAAATTTTGATTAATCCAAAGATATAAATGGGAGGTGAAAAGGAGCCTGACTCAGAGCCCTCTTGAAAGCTTTAAGATTTAAGTCTCTTAAAATTTACATTCATATCCACTGAGTGGTGACAGATCAAGGCATTGCTAGGAAACTCTGAGGGCAGCTGGCATCTTGGATATGGCCTTTTTATGAGAACATTTAGATAAGTGGAATAAAAATTTCTCTGTTAAAAATAGAATTGATGGATGGTAGAAAGATACCAACTCTAGAATCTAAAACACGCACAACCATCCTTTTTATTATAACACCCTACTGGTTAAAGAGATCACCTCTTGGATCCTGGTGAAGAACTATAAAATTACAGGGAGTGACATCTGTCTCCATAGGTAGAGAAATTTCCCAGAGAGGAACAAGACTTTCAACAAAGCAATAGGAGCCTCACCCATCGACAGGAAGACTGTCACTTGACCTGTCTATGCATAATGGGACTCTGATGTGATCTCCCAGGTGTGGAGGGTCCTAAGCATTGATTCCTTAGTCTGCTTAAGATTCATGCTGGCTTTCCGTGCCAGCCAGGGAGGGGTCCATACAGCATTGTTCTTGGTTCCCATTGTAACTTAAAGGGAAACCGTCACAATGTCCGGAGCCCTTGATGTCCTGCGAATGAAGGAGGAGGATGTCCTCAAATTCCTTGCAGCAGGAACCCACTTAGGTGGCACCAACCTGGATTTCCAGATGGAGCAGTGTATCTACAAAAGGAAAAGTGATGGCATCGACATCATAAATTTGAGAAGGACCTGGGAGAAGCTTCTGCTGGCAGCTCATGCTATTGTTGTCATTGAAAACCCAGCTGATGTCAGTGTCATGTCTTCCAGGAATACTGGCCAGTGGGCTATGCTGAAGTTTGCTACTGCCACTGGAGCCACTCCTATTGCTGGCCGCTTCACTCCTGGAACCTTCACTAACCAGATCCAGGCAGCCTTCCGGGAGCCACGTCTGCTGGTAGTTACTGATCCCAGGGCTGACCACCAGCCTCTTACAGAAGCATCTTACGTCAATCTGCCTCCCATTGCTCTGTGTAACACAGATTCTCCTCTGCGCTACGTCGACATTGCCATTCCATGCAACAACAAGGGAGCTCATTCCATGGGTCTGATGTGGTGGATGCTTGCCCGAGAAATTCTGCGTATGCGTGGCACCATTTCCTGTGAACACCCATGGGAGGTCATGCCCGATCTCTACTTCTACAGAGATCCTGAAGAGATGGAAAAGGAAGAGCAGGCTGCTGCTGGAAAAGCTGTTACCAAGGAGGAATTTCAGGGTGAATGGACTGCTCCAGCTCCTGAGTTCACTGCTACTCAACCTGAGGTTGCAGATTGGTCTGAAGGTGTGCGGGTGCCCTCTGTGCCTATCCAGCAATTCCCTACTGAAGACTGGAGCGCCCAGCCAGCCCCTGAAGACTGGTCTGCAGCTCCCACTGCTCAGGCCACCGAGTGGGTAGGAACAACCACCCAGTGATCTTAAGGTGTTGTTCTGTCAATATGCAAGCAAAATGGAAATGAGGTTGTGGAAAATAAATCCCAGTTTCTAAAAAAAAAAAAAAAGATTCATGCTTGCTAAGAAAGAGAAAGAGACCCTCCTTGATTTAAAGGCTATCAGGCCATCATCTCAATAGGTCCATCCTAGCCCTGTTGTAAAGAATCTCCATAAAGAAAGAGAAATCTAGAAATAGAAGTCAAAAGGTTCACCTAAGAACACCCGCGTGTCTATCTCCAAACATTTTATTCCTACCTAGATTTTAGGTCATTAAACTAGATGTGTTCTAGTTATCAGTATAATGATATGATTTTTTAAATCTCTGTTATGAATATATGATATAGTCAGTACTCAGTTGAAAATTTCGTATTTAAGAAAAAGGTTATTAATCATCATGTTATCATTTAAAGTTAAGATTTTGATAAAGAAAAACCTGTTTGGATGATGCATTGGGCCCAGCTGAGATGTCAGTGTGGACAAGTGTGTGCACATACAAATACACATACACAAACACAGATTTTGATACAGGATTCCAAACCCAACTTGAGAAGAGTAGGCTGCATTGGTGGGAGGAACAGATGACTTGGGAAGTCCAACAAGGTGAAGCGTTTGCATCCCAATGTACCCTTTTGATGTATACAGTGTTGGATGGAATGAAAATTCATCTTGCAGTGAGTTCAGCTCTGAAGTTCCCAGATCTGTTTTACCAGCTGTTAACAAGCAATTTGCTGAGTCCAAGATATATCCTATGTGCCTAGTAGCTGAATTAAGGTTTGTTATGGTTTGGATGAAAGATGCTCCCCAAAAGCTCAATACGTCAGACAGTGAAAAAAGACTGAAAGGTGAAATGATTGGATTATGAGAGCCTTAACCCAATCAGTGAGTTAATGCCCTGTTAGGGATTACCTGGCAACTGAAGGTAGGTAGGGTGTGGCTGGAGGATGTGGTTCATTGGGGCCTGATTTGGGGTGGATATTTTGTATCTGGCCAGTGGAGTCTCTCTCTGTCTCCTGATCATTATATGAGCTGCTTCCCACCACCACCATCTTATGCCCTGATATCCTCCTGCCTACTCTACAGCCCCAAGTAATGGAGCCAGCCATCTATGGACTACGAGTTCAGAAACAGTGAGCCCCCAAATAAACTTTTCCTCCTAAAATTGTTCTTGTCGGGTCCTTCAGTTACAGCAGTGAAAAAGCTGACTGAAACAAGGTTATTAAAACACTGTATTTAATACCAGAGGACAACGTTCCCCTGGCACTATAAATGGCAGATAACCCTTGTTTAAGTACAACCACGATTGCCATTGATACCACAAATCCTGTTGACTGATTTGGGGTGAGATCTGTTCTATTCCTCTGATTCCATTTCCCAGTTGATTGCATTTGCTAGTGGGATCATCACACTGATTATTGGCATTTTGTAGAGTGGGGATACTGAGACACAGCAGGGTACTTGGTAGCTATGAATGGGAAGTGTTCATACATTCTTATGATTGATGCATACTTTTTCATCATGTTGTCTGAAAGGAGGATGTTTCTGGAATCATTCCTCTTCACCTGCTTCTCAATATACACAGTGTCAAGGCTCTGTCCTTGGTCATCCACAGTCCCAATTTCCTTTAATTAGTCTCAAGCTTCTTTGTGACTCCACCTTCAACCTGCTTCCAGTCACATGTGAGACTGCTACCCAAACCCACACATTTTTGCCATCACATATTCATTTCTCATCTTCCACTCAGCATTAGAGAAATGAAACGGTACTGCCTTCAAAAAACAAAAAGCCATGTGTTACATGTTTGTAAGAAGTTATAGAATGAATTTTTTTATATTTTTAAAAGAAAAGCCAATGGGTTCTGAACACTCTCATTTCGAAATACACTCCTTCAGTGTCTGAGCAGTTCACCTCTGTACCAAGCTATCCTGTTGGGGCTTTGTTGAAGAGGAGAGATCACCTCATGCTACAATTATGGGCTTCAGAACTGGACCCAGGGATGTGGCATCCCCCCCCGCCGTAAAGCACCGCGTGGGAGCAATTAGAAACAGAACCCCCGGGATTAGGAATGACTGTGCGTGATGAAATGGCCAGCCCCCTGCAACACTCCCCTGGAGAAGTGCAGGCTGAACACCCTGGTGGTGAGGTTTCTGGAATGAAGTCCTTCAGCATGTAAAGCAGGGTGGGTGAACAATATGTAGACTGGAAGATGCAGAGAGGGAGGACAAAGGCCGAGGAGATTTCAGATAGTCACATCATATGGAACAATACACTCTACAAGCACTTTCCACTTTTCCTCAACAGTTTTGTTTCAATAAGCACCATTTTTGTAGCTGTGAAATTTTAAGGTGTACAACATGACTTTTTGCTAAACATGTCTATCATGAAATGATTGCTACAAGTAGCAGTCTTTTACTGCTACCTCCGTGTGTGTATGCACGAGTATATGTGAGTATTTCCATGTGTATTAAGAGCACCTAAGGGGCTGGAGTGGTGGCTAAGGGCTGGAGCAGTGGCTCAGCAATTATTGTCCTTGCCTGGAATGCACAAGTACACAGGTTAAAACCCCAGCATCAGGTACACAATGAAGTCTCGGAGCAATGAAAGCCACATGAAAAACTGAATAAAATTGATTCCCTCTCTCTCTCCCCCTCCCTCTATGTCTCTCTCTCTCACAAGCTGTCCCTCTCTCTTAAAAAAGAAGAAAGAAAGAAATGTGACACTTGTGTCTCTTCAATGTCTCAGAGATCTGTAGTCTCCACTTTCGTTCCCTGCCTTGGAACCTGATTTTAGCCATTTCCTTCAATCAAATAAAAATGACTGATAACAGCTTAAAATGTCATCCTTCTCAGGGATAACTATATTTTAACAAGGGATTAGTCCTTAAGCTTAAGTGCCTTCAATGATGTTTGAGGCAATCTCTCAGAAATGGGGTAACATTTTGGAGACATCTAAGGAGATCTAAGTGGCCACACAGAGAACTAAGAGGGTCTTGCTAAGTACAATATCCTACCCCTGCTCTACCTGTTTGAAGGAGGTGCTATCTCTTATGAGCCAAGAAGCAGCTATTTTTCTGAGCATAATTAGCTTAAGAGCTCTTTGCAATAACTAGGCTTTTAAAAATGTCTTGTTAACTTCGTTTCCCATGACTTAACAACTCACTTCTTTGTGATACACACATTACTTCTACCTACTTCAAAAAGACACTAAAGGTTGACTTTGTTCAATTGTCACTAATAAGCTGTTGAATTCCAGACAACTCATTTGCAGATCAGAATATATTAAATATCCTTAATTGACCCTTGCACAAATAGGATTGTTTAGTACTTTTAAAAGATGTGGATAGGAAGAGGTGCCTTTTCCAACTCGCTTCAAGTGTTATCATTGACTGGGGCTGTGTTGCTAATTATTCTCAGAAAAAGATAATGCCTGTAGTGTTTGGAGCTGTGATCAACTAAAGTATTGAAGTTCCTTGTACGTGAAAGAAATGGACCAGTGTTCTCTGAAGTAGAAAGAACTGGTAAAAAAAAAAAAAGCACATGGATAAATATCATCGCCTTTATAAAGCTGATGTTCTGTGGGAGAAACTGAGGCTGACTTAGCTATACTCATTCCAGCAAGTAGAACTGTTTAACCAGAAATATCTTGCTCAATTCTCCATTTTTTCAACCAAAATATAGGGAAAAATGACATAACAAACAGTAACATTACAAAACAGAAATCAGAATCTAATAGACTTACTGAATGAACAGATTTTTAATCATCCCCTATGACAAAACAAAGAAATAATAACAGTTATATTATTTCAATATGTAAAGTGTTAGAATGATATTTGGGGCTGAAAAGCTTTATACTATGCCAACAAGTTAACTCTTTTTTTTAATATTTTATTTATTTTATTTTATTTTTTTTTTTTGAAGAGAGTGGGAAAGTGAGAGAGAGCCAAAGAGAGAATCATTTTTATTTGATTTTTCACGTGACTTTCGTTGCCACAACTCTTCATTGTGTATGTGGTGCTAGGGTTTGAACCTGCATCCTCGCACATGCCAGGCAAGTGTTGTAACCACTTAGCCACCTTTCCAGCCCAACAAGTTAACTTTTATAATGCAGAAGCAAGTGTCTTTCCAATATGGAAATTTTGCCTCTTCTGAGATAATCAGAAAAGAAATTTAAGTAAGTCATATTCCAAGTTCCTCCACTTTACTAAAGAAATAGTAAATTTACAAGTGTGGTGTATGTTTAGGTTAGCATTAAATATCTATCCTGCTACTTTCAGAATATACCCTGGGGAACAACAATGTTAGAGCACAGTATACTGATGCTGAAGATGGGAGGAGCCAATATGTATGGAGGCCTGTGTAATAAGTGGACCATCCCTTCTTGAAGTCTTGCTGAAACACTGTCCCTGTCTGGATTCCCAGCCATCAGGTGGCCCATTGTCAACAGTCACTCTTAGAACATCATAACAGTTCACTGTCAAGTCACTACAAATCCCACATCCCCTTATATATCAGACAAAAAAAAAACACCTCATTTTATCAGCCAGAGCTAATTAATTAACTGGATTTTCTTAAATTGAATTGAGAACATACTAAGTCATCAGAATCCAGCCTTGTTGAAATTCAGTTTATTGACAAGATCTACAAACATGCCAGTCAACAGAAAAATCTATCTTTTTGTGGTTTAGATTTTATGTTATTAATAATAAAAATTTTTACAAAATTTTTTCCTAAAGTAGCTTAGGGATGAATGCGTCACAGAAAGACTTCATCATCTCGGTCAGTGTGAAAGTCCGCACTACCAAAATGACTTCCTGTTACACACACAATGAACTTCACCTTCAACCATGCAGGATCCTTAGTTCTGGAAACAGCATGACGACCTGACACTAAATGTTTGTACATATTTGATTACAGGACATTGCCTTGTTCTCTGTGGGTAAAGGCAGAAACCATGCTTGTCAATTTTCCCTGTGTTGAAGTTGTCTGATCTAATACAGTAGCTACTCTTTTCTTTGATGCTGACAATCTCACAAAAACAAAGAAAACCATGAAAGAAAATAAGGATTTATATCTGAGTACACAAATAAAGTGACCCGATGCTGCAAAGCTTCAAATTTGCAAATACTCACATATCAATTTCCGTAAACACCTTGCCTCTGAAACAAGATCATTTCTCCAGCGCAAATCTAAGACCCCTATTTCTTCAGGACAGGAAACTGATCCCCCTACCCAACCCAGGCCATCGGAAATGTACTTTACATCATTCTGTTTTACTTGTTCAGATTTGTTTAAAGATTGCCTTCCAAAATGAAACCCAAAAGCATCCTGAGATAAATTCACAGTGGAAAGATTCAATCAGGAGCTAAATCACTTTTAGAGATTTATCCTCATGGATGTGAATGCATTATTGTAACCAACAGTTCCCTGAACTGCTCTGGGTTAAGCACTGATGAGAGTACTCAAAGTCAGATTTTTCAAAAATGGTAATTCTCAGTGAAACTGCATTCAAAATAATATAACAAGTTTTTTTTATTTGGTTTCCTGTTCTACCCTTAGAAATTTAACTGAAAATATTTACCAACATGAGAACTATTACGAACTTTCATTTCCTACTCAAATGAACTTTCTAAAATGAAAAGCAGAGCCCACTTCTCCTGCCAAATCGCTGTAGCATTTCTTCTGTGAATCAATGGATTCACTAGAGGCTCCATTAACTCAAACAACTCTATAGCTATATATTCCAGAAAAATGAAGACCCCAATATTCCAAGCACTGATGTTTTCAGACACAGCTCAGGAAGCACCAAGTTAGCCTGCTGCAATTGTTCACCAGAAGGGCTGTGATCCTTAGGGCCCTAAGCAGTATTTGAGATTACATTTTGTATACAGAAGTGTAAGTTTCCTCTCTCTGAAGCTCAAAGTGCGTCCCCATGTCTTAAGATATGTGCCTGCAACATCCCCCTTGGATCATATGAATGTCCCCTTGCCTTCAAAAGAGAGGAGCCCTCTTAAAGCTCCATATGTTGAGAATGCTACATTTTGTCACATTCTCATAAACTATTCAATAGTGACCCTGATGATTTAATGAAAGTAAATGCAATTTTGAAGAGAATAGCAACACTACATCATTAGTAATCAGAGAAATGCAAAAAAACTACTTTAAGATTTCACCTTGCACCAGTCAGATTGGCAAAAATGAAGAAAATAAACAGTAATTGGTGCTGGAGGGGCTGTGGAGAGATAGGCACACTAGCACACTGTTGGTGGAGCTGCAGACTGCTACAGCCCCTCTGGAAAGCAGTGTGGAGAATCCTTAAAAAACTAGCAATAAGCCTACTATATGGTCCTGCTATTCCTCTCTTGGGTATTTTTCCAGGGGATTTAGAATCAACACATTACAGCGACACAGCAAAATCAATGTTCATAGCAGCTCAATTTACAATAGCTAAATTATGGAAACAACCCAGATGCCCTCACTAGATGAATGGATCCAAAAACTGTGGTATATATATACCATGGAGTTCTACTCAGCAATTAGAAACAATGATATTGCAGCCTTTGAAGGTAAATGGATGGCTATGGAAGAAATTATGCTTAGTAAAATCAGCTTAACCCAGATCCAAGGGTCGAATGTCTCCACTCATCTGTGGAGGCTGGAGCTAAACCCTGACCTTTGGGAAAGGCGGTCAACTCTCATGTAGTAAACCCTGAAAAAGTGTAGTGACACACAACCTAAGACATTCATAGAGATGTACTGGGAGGAGGTGGGACAAGGGTGGACAATTAGGGGCAGTTCTCGGGGGTAATTCTAATTTTCAGAATATAAATATTTTATATTGTTTTGTTGGAAAAATAAAAAAAAAAAAGTGAATAGCAGCAACCAGTGTGCACCAGGCTCAGGGTGCTGCCAAAAGTTGCCTCCTAGTACATCACTCCACCATGAGAAAATTCTAATATATCCTCAAAGTCAGCATGGCCACATGCGGTGACCTTCAAGGAGTACAGGCCTAACCTGGGAGTGCCAATGGTCTGTTCTCTGAAAGTCACATCCTTTGTGAAGACAGGAAATGTGCATTCCTTTGATCTGCAAACAACACCTAGCAAAGTACCTTGCACTAGTCAAGTGTCCCTTAAATGCCTGCCAGACAAATTTAAAGTTGAATGGAAAAATGAATTTCATACTCCAAATAATAACACTCAAAATGTTTTCTCTTTGAATCAGCTATCAACTCTAGAGTGGCCAAAAAAACCATGAAAGGAGCACATTTGGACATTATAAAAAGCTGAGATCTAAATAACTCTCCTATTCTTTCCAAATCCCTGTTGTGTACAGTCTGTTTCTAACAGTTAAGTATTATTTAATTGCTTCTAATTTATTTCATCATCAATTATATTTGAGAATAAATTACAAGTGTTGATGCCAAATAAAAGTATCATTAACAACGTTTGTATAGATTGTGAACAATAGCAGCATCATTTTGATGGGGATGGTATTGGAATACTTTAAAACCACTGCATGTTAAAATATAGTAGAAAACATTGAATGTCTCTGTTTCTGTGTTGTTTCAGATTTTTAGACTGTATGCTTAAATTAGCAATCGCATATGCACAAATAAGGATTATGTATGCTAATCTG
Source organism: Aplodontia rufa (assembly GCA_004027875.1). Lineage (NCBI taxonomy): Eukaryota > Metazoa > Chordata > Mammalia > Rodentia > Aplodontiidae > Aplodontia > Aplodontia rufa. Next base: position 5,733 of record PVKS010021128.1, on the reverse strand, counting down.
TTCACCTTTTATTACAGGGGAAATTCATAATTTAAAAATCTTTTATATCTCTACCTGTTGGTGATTTTTCTGGACATTTTTTACGACACACAAAATTGTGTGACTATTTCTTCTTTTATTAGTTCAACATAGCCTTACATATTGAAGGGATTCATTGCTACGCATTCATGCACACATAGGTAATGACTAAGTTACATGAACCCAATCCTTATCCAGGATCTCCCCGCAATTCACCCACTCCCTGATCTCTTGTCTCTTCTGTAATTCACCTCTATTATAAATGACCGTATACATATATATTATTAACAATAATAACAACTCTGGTACCAAAAGATTATCTCAATTTTGAAAAAGTTAAACTATAAAGACTTCACAAAGAGTATCATTAATGACTTATATCCCCAGTTACATGTTAAAACTATTTCAGTAGGGCTGGAGTGGTGGCCCAGAGGTTGGAGCGCTTGCAGCACTTGCCGGGCATGCGCAAGGACCAGGGTTCAAACACCAGCACCATATATACAACCATCAGAGAAACAAAGGCTAGATGAAAAAATAAAGTTAACTCTTTCCTTTCTCTCTCTTTTCCTCTCTCATCCTTTCTTAAAAAAAAATATTTCAGTGACATTTGCACACCTTTTGAACATGGGATGTGATTACTCAGTAGGTCAATAGATTTTGCTTTCAATAAACTGTTTGCTATTGATGCTGCCAGAAGAAGGTCTGGAGTGGAAGGAGCAGGGCTTATTTGGTCAACAGGATCCTTCCCCAGCCGGTTTCCAAAATCAAGATGGAGATACTGTCTCAGTGCCAAGAACAGGAACTGACTTGAGCCAGAGTGGCTCATTGGTTAAGGTGCTTGCCTGGCATGCGCAAGTATGAGGGTTTAAACCCCAGTACCACGCTCAATGAAGTGTCAGAGCAACAGAAGGCACATGACAGACCAAATAAAATTGATTCTTTCTTTCCCTCACTGTCTCTCTTTCTTAAAAGTAAAAATAAAAAGTAATATAAAATAAAAAGAATCAGGGTAAGTGGAGAGGCGAGAGTGCTGGGGAGGGATTGAAGTGCCAGAGGAATCCCTGTGGACCCAGTTGCAGCCCCTCCTTCCTGCCCTTCTTTTGAAGAAGGAATTGGGCACAGGCTACCTTGTCAATAATGTTCAGACAGTGACCTTTTTCGTTTAGATTATTGCATAGTCTCCTGTCTCACCACCAGCAAACCTAGCCACCATTATTATACCTGTTTAATCAATTTTCCTTTGCATATTTAAATATTTATAATCACAGTGTAAGAATATATTCATCTGGTATGTTTTAAATGGTAGTAGGTTCATATATAATGTTGATGACACTGCCATCCTTAACATTCTGCTTCTGATAACGCAGGTGTCCCTAGTATTTGTTTGTGTGGAGATTCCCTGGTTAGTCTCAGCATCTCCCCTCTCTTTCATTTTCACCCCTCCAAAATGGAGTGTATATTGGGTCCTGAGTACCATTTGTGTATTTATTATTTTTTTTAAAGAGAGAGGGACAGTGAGAGAGACAGAGAAAGAGAGAAACAACTTTATTTAGGTTTTCACATGGCCTTAGTTGCTCCAACGCTCAGTTGTGTACGTGGTGCTGGGGTTTGAACCTGGGTCCTCGTGCTTGCCAGGCAAGCACCGAAACCGCTGAGCCACCACTCCAGCCCCTGTTTATATTTTTTTTTAAGAGAGAGATAAACAGTAAGAGAGAGAGAAAAAGAGAAAATCAGTTTTATTTAGCTTTTCATGTGGCTTTTCTTGTTCCTACACATAATTGTGTATGTGTTGCTGGGGTTTGAACCCACAACTTTTTGCATGCTAGGCAAGTGCCACAACAGCTGAGCCACTGCTCCAGCCCCTGATTTTTTTTTAACAAGATAGTAAATGGCTAGTTGTTTCCAAGGTATTTCTTTAGTCTCATTCTCTTAATTTTATATCTAAACAATATTTTCAATATTTCTCAAATTAGAATTACCCCTATCTCCTTATGTGGATCATCAATTCAGCAATTTTCTCTGTTTGTAATTTTTTTTTCATTTTTTCATGTCTGAGACTGCAGATGTCAGAAGGTTTTGTATAAGCCGAGTCTGCACCCGTTTCAAGCCTTCTGCTCAGGAAGCCAATATTCACGTTTCAGTCTGTGACCACAGCCCTTTCTGTTTGGTTCGAGCTTCCCCAAGAGAACAATGTCTCCATGTTGTACCCATCTTCTCACCAGGACAAAAAATCTTGCTAATACAATTGCCTTCTGATTTGAACTTGAGAAGAATCCAGGTTTATAGAGACCCAAGAACTTTGTTTCTTCGGCCAGGAAAAATAGCTTCCCTTCCTGACTCACATCTCAGCTGGGGTCAACAGAAGTTTCGTGAGCACCTTATAAGTGTTGTTGAGGGCTAGTTGTAAGCAATAGCTCACAGCCACTGTCTTCTTAGATCTTCTAATCTATTGGACACAGACAGATAAATAAATGGTGGTCAGGGCCTGGAGTGGTGGGTCAGCGGTTATGGTGCTTGCCTGGCATGCGCAAGTACCTGGGTTCAAACCCCAGCACCACATATAAAACAAAATGTCAGAGCAATGCTAACTACATGAAAAACTAAATAAAATTGATTCTCTCTCTCTCTCTCTCTCTCTCTCTTTGTCCCTCTCGAAGAAGAAGAAGGCGGAGAATTGGATTGGTATTGTGACTGTTAGTTTTAAATGTAAGCAAGTAAGACCCTTAACTATTTCCATCTTAGTTTCTTTGTATGGCAAGCTATTATATCAATATACCTCACAGAAATATTATAAAATCAGATTGAGGTATAAAGAAACACTTTCAAGGGGCTGGAGCGGTGGCTTTGTGGTTGTGGCACTTGCCAGGCATGCGTGAGGGTGTAAGTTCAAACCCCAGCACCACATACACAATGATGTGTTACAGCAATGGAAACAACATGAAAAACTAGATAAAATTGATTCTCTCTCTCTTTCTCACTGTCCCTCTCTCTTTAGGAAATAAACACTTTTAAATAAAAGCATTTAACCTTAAAGTGGTTCTTACATGATAACCTGTGTTTCACAGAAATATGATTGTGTTATGATTACTAAACTGTCAATTCCCTCCAGTCCAAGACTCCTAGGAGAACATCTACTTTTGAAAAATTTGGCATATTGGGCAGAGCAAGGAGGGAAACTGTAAACCACAGATGATCATGAGATGTCTCAACTAGAGAGTGTTGGAAGGGACTTATAATGTTTGAGTTTGTGTTAGTTAATTTCAGGTAGAGTTCCAGAAGGTGGAACTCTGTTCTGGATTAGGTGTGGTTCAGAAAATGTGGATACTTCTGTGACCGAGTATGTTATTAAACCTTCCATAGAAGGAAAAAGATTAAAGTGAAGCTAACGATGTAAATAATTACTCAAGAAACTACAGTCTCTCCTAAGAGCCAGGAAGGGAGGATGCTTGGTTTTCTTTGTGATTTAAACAAAGCTCATGGTTTTGTCTGTGCTCAACTATGGTAATACACTCTTCTTAGTTTCCTATCAAATCAGCACAGAATGGTCTTGTCTATGTTGACGTACTCTGAAATTGTTTATACTTACTGGGATGCCAAGGCCCAGCTTTGAATTCCAGGCCAGCTCCTGGGTGTCAGGGACTGTTTTTTGTTTCCAAAATCAATTGTATGTATATACAAGTACATACTCAGATTTAGTACTCAGAGTCAAATTTATATTCTTTAAAATTAAAATTATTGCCTTCTCACTATATTCTTGTTTACAGATTAAATCATTTATGTTAAAAAAATCATTCATTATTATTTGTATTCTTGTTGGTCACCCTTCTAAATGTAAGAGCTGGCAAGGATATGGGGGAGAAGGAGCAATTGTACACTACCGGTGGGATTGGAAATTAGTATAATGATGATGGCAACCAATATGGAGTTTCCTCACAAGGCTAGATATACCACTATAGCACCTCTCAGTGTGGATCCAAAATAATTCAAATCAGTATAGCATAGCAATGAAAGTTATGTGCCATTCACAGTTGCCAAACCATGGAACCGGCTAGGTTCTGTCTATGGATGGATGGGTAAAGGGTATGCACTGTGGAATTTCACATAGACTTCAAGAAGAACAAACTTACGCTATTTGCAATAAATGGATGGAAATGGAGAATATCATGTTAAATAAGCCAGACTTAGAATGCCGATGGTCATGATTTTTTTCTCTCAAAAATGCAAACTAGAGAGAATAAAATCGAGCAGAAGGAATTTTCCTGAAAACAGAAAGGAGACCAGGAAAGTAGAGAATGGGGATTGGTTGGGAGTTTGGAGGAAAAAAGGAAGTGCTAGTGACTGAAATTGACCAAGTTACAATATGTACCTACATGAATACATCAAAATGAATCCTATTATTTTTATATAACTGCAATGCACCAATAAAAACTAATCAAACCAGATATTTATCATTTATACTTTTATTTTTCCCCATTTATTTTGCGACAATATTAAAGGTCTGTAATGTTCAGCGCAAAAGAATGGATACTTGTCAGATAGCTACGTATGGTGTGAAACGAATAACCAAGCACTGAAAAGATTGGGTAAGAATAAGCGCTTTCTTCCAAAAGGGAGAAAAATTCAAAAACTTTATTAGAGTGAAGAAATAAATAAACATGACTTATATAAATATTTTTCTGAGTTCCAGTTTTGATTATGTCTTGAACTATCCTGCCTGCCCACTGCCAAACAGAAGAAAAATTATACTTGTGGGGTGCAAAGAAGAAATAATTATTATTTCCAGAACATATTTGTTCCAATATGTAGCACTGACTGATGCTGCTTAGACATGAAAAATCATCCTCATTCTTAGCCATGCTCACATGTGCATGGAGCTATCTATGCCAAATGGTCATTTTTCTCACATTTATTATGTTAACAGGATAAATGCCAACATTTGTCAACATCTTGTAAATGATGAGTCTTAATGAGGCAAGCTACTGTTTCCCTCCTCTGAGGAATTTCATAGCAGAATAAGCAAAATATCAGGTTAAAACAAGAGGGAGGGAATCCCAGAGAGCAAACCTTTTCTGTGAACGTATATTCCTTGAGGTTTTGCTTAGAGTGGGTTCTAGGATCCTGGCCAATTTGGCCTAAACCTTTATACAACATTTTAATTATATTTTTAACAAATCCTGCAAAATGAGGTTCATATGTTGATTCAGCCAAAAAAAGCATTATCTACAAGCTGAACAGAATGCATGAGAGAGAGAGTGATTTAGAGGTTTGCCAATAGCCAATGAATACAAGTGTTTTGATAATACCGGGCCATGTACCACTCACATCAGGATAGGTAAAAAGACTGGCGGAAGAGAGAGCCCTGCTCCAGATTAAATCAACCAGCAACTTTATTTTTATTGTATTTTTTATTTTTGAACAACCTTACAAGATTTTAACAAAATAATATAAAATGTGTATAGATTCTGGATATTGCAATTACCCCCAGGAGTACCCCCCCAATTGCCCTCCCTTATCCCACCCTTCCCCTTCCCACTATATCTCTAAAAAAAAGTATTAGGTTGTAAAGCATTACATCTTATCTGGATTTAACACATGCTACTAGACCAACTTTCTCATTGTCCAGGGTCTAGTCCTCACCTCCACAGATGAGTGGAGACAATCGACCCTTAGATCTCTGGGTTAAGCTGATTTTACTCATCATGATCTCCTCCATAG
>PVKS010021127.1:0-35721 GCA_004027875.1 Aplodontia rufa | reverse complement strand
GCACAGAGATAAACTTTAATACCTATTACTAAGTATTATTACACACTTGAAGTAACATGGTAGCACTTTAAGATCTTAGTTCTGGAGTTAGACCGCTAGGCTTGAGTCAGTTACTGCTTGGGTAGTTTTGGACACTAGTGACCTCTCTGAGCCTTTGTTTCCTATAAAATTGGGACAGTATTAGTATCTACTACATATAATTTATTTGAGCAAGGAATGGAAAGCATGGAATTATCAGCTATCATTTTGTGGTCCTGATGGCTGTGTCAAATAATAGTTGTACTAGAAGATACTTATAGGGAAATTACTTTGGATCAGGAAATATCCCAAGTATGTTGCATAGGCTGTTTCATTTGTTTTTCCTAATAGTTCCTAATGAGGTCAGTGCCATTGTTATCTCATTTTACAGATGAATAAATAGAGGCACAGAAAGGCTAAGCAATGTGTCTGAGTTCCTGTGCTGTGCTCTACTGCCTCTTAGGAAAATAAAGAAAAAATGCTGTAAAATCTGGAGAACAAAATTTCACTGTTAGGCTAATGACTGTGTCCTGCCCTCTTTCAGTCCTGACTCTATTCATATGTTCAGAGAGACCTAGTTAAAATGAAGATTAGTAGGTAGAATTAAAGAAGAAAAGAGGGCAAGGCAGTGTCTTAAAAGGACCGAACCTCAGTGGTGCGTGCAGAAGTGAAGCTTCTATTTTTTTTTTTAACTGCCCCAGACTAAGCCTTACAGTTTTGGGCTGAGGTGAGAACAGGGTTTACATGAACACTTGGGTTCTTATTTAGCTTCTGCCTCTTTGCCCCCTTTCTGCTGCTGGCCTCAGTCACTGCAGGATGCTGCCTGATGTCCTAGATAATCGTGCACTTTTTGCTCTACGCCCTTGATGTCCCTGTTGTTATTTTAGATGACCTCAGTGTTGCATTGTAGCCCTGCAGCCCTGCTGTTCCACTCTGTGTGATAGGACCTGACTGCAGAGTGTGGTGCCTAAGGGCTTTGGCTTTCAAGTCCCACAGGTAAAATTCGAATTCCCAACCTGATTCTATTGCACAAATTAGTCAACACTTTTAAGACTTAGTTTCTTTATCTATAAAATGGGTATATAAAAATACCTCATCATTTTTTGGATAATTGAATATAAAACATCTTAACATAGTGTCTTCCTAGAGGAGGGAATTAAATTTTGTTATTCTTAGAAAATTAAAAATGGAAAAAGATTGGTTTTCTTTGGATCGTTACCAAGACCAAGCAGTTTCATTATTGAAATAACAAAAGTAACTCACTTGTTATCATGGCAAATACTCTGGGGGTATTTTTCACTATAATAAAATAAAATAATTTCATTTTCATCCTCATTAGCATTATACACATAGGTGACCCCTACTAGGATTAGGGAAAACAAGCTGTGAAAAATGGTATATAGTCCTGGAAGTTCAAGAAAGTAGTAGTTTGCTGTTTCTTCTATTAGTGAGATCATGTATGTGAATGTGCTTTACAATTTGTGCTTTTCTGCAAATGTATTATTTTCATAATTTCCATAGGAAATCTGTAAAGAAGAGCAATATGGTGTCAGTTTAGTCAGGGAAGACAGGGAGAAGAGGAGGTCTTGCATTCTATCTTAAGGAATGTGTTTGGACTGGTTTGGAAGAAAGTAGAATTTGAGCATGCAGACAACTAGAAAAAGACAAAGAGAAAAAATACATGGAAAAGCATCTATCATAAGGATAAAATGACTAATCTGATAATATTGGAATATCTGGTAGTTTTCTAGGCAAATCAGTGGAGACTTGAGTGTCAGGTGAAGATTCTGGATAATATTCAGTCAACCTCAACTCACTCAGTGGTTGAATCCCTTAGAGAATCAGAGAGCAAGATTTTCTTTCACTATGCGTGGAATGGCAATGAGTGGCAAGCTAATTGAATCTTCTCCTTCTGTCCTCTAGCCTGACACTGATACAATAAGTGTTTACCATAGGTCCTTTTCCTTGGTTGCCAGCTGGCTCTGGATTATCTGGTCATGGCGGGTACAGATATCTACCATTTTGAGGGCCCAGAACTGTCATCATTTTCCATTTCTCCATTTTCTCTCTGATGTGAGACTGTTCCTTCTCTGATTCTCAAATATAAAGCGATTTATAATATACCATTTTACAAACATCAACTGAGGCATTTCTGAGTCCATCTGAAGTGACTCATATGTGAGTAGTACTTCTTGAGTGTTCAAGAAGTACAGTTTTTGCCAACAGTGCAGAAGACCATTTCTAATTCTAATCTATGGCAACATTTTTAGCTGCATTAAACTGAATCAAGCGTGATAAAGGTAATATGGGTACACTATCAGTTACAATGCTTATTCCAAGGACAGACTTAATTTCATTTGTTAGTTCAGTAAATATTGAAGATCTAGTATATGCTGGGTCGTGTTCTAGATGTGGGGATGTAGTAATGAACATAATAGATTAAAAAAGTCACTCCTGACTTCATGGGGCTTATGTTCTGGTGGAAGTAGATGAATAATAAGTTGGATGTATAAGTAAAACATGTTGCTCATTAGATGGTAGGAATGGTCAAGCAGAATATTAAGGCAGGAAAATGGAACAGGGAGTATGGTGGAGCCTTATAATATTACACAGAGTGGTCAGGGAAAATCTCCCTGTGGTATTATTGAGCAAAGCTCTCATTTGATATGACATTATAGTCTTGTGTTCCCCCTTTCTGGATCTTCTGTTTCTCCTAAAGCTATATACTTAGCAAAAGTGGAAATACTTCCTGGATGAAGTTGTGGTAACCCTAATTGCATGATAGAATCTCCAAATTCTCAAGAATGACTTGTTGGAGAAAGCGGGGTTATCAAACTTAAGGTTAAAATGTTTAATTCTGCCAAACATCAGATCTCAACCAACTGAATAAGCTTCTAGAGTTAGTCATAATTGTTTAGCTTTCCCAAAATACACTCACCATTAACTTAAAAGAAACAGTTTAAACTTTTAAATTATTTCTCTCATAAAATTGATTCTGCCCTTGCTTAAAAATTATCTGACATTAATTTATAGAAGCAATTTCATGTTCTAGTTGTTTTCTAAAGGTTATTGTACAATATTTTGTGGTTCGTCCATTTATTATTTGTTCTTATATTGATTTCAGCACAAATTGCACTTTTCTTTCTAGAGAAGAAAATAGTTTGATTTCCTATGACTAATTTTCAACACAGGGTATATAGCTCTGATATTATATGAGTAATATAATGTATTATCCATTCATTGGGGGAAGGGGAGAAAGAGTAAAGAAGGAGGATAAAGGAAGAGGTGAGATATAGAATCAGAAGATAAAAAAATGGTAAAGCAGAAATCACATTTTAGTCTTATCGTTTTTATCATCGACATTATCTGGTTCGCTTTTATTACCTGACATACCAAGGCAGGACCATTATGGGCAGTTTATAAATTTGAAAATTAATTTCTCACATAGTGCTTGCATAGCAATGTCTTGTAGATGTTTCACATCAGTGGCACTTTCCTTTAGCTTCTAAGACCTTTGTGATATTTTAGTTTGAATAGAATTTAGTCCATATACATAGTTCAGATTGTATACATAGTGTCTTCTAAAAGACTCAGAACCTGTCTTTTTCTCATAGGATTAGATCCTGGTGAGGGGAACAAGATATTTTCCTTTGTAATATGTATCAAAGTTTATAATTACATATTTATTTGTACATTTACTTTTAATATTTGCAAAAAGTGCAAGAAAGAGCACTTTTGGGGGACCATATATATTTTTTCTATGAGCATATGACAAGGGTGCTGAATATAGTTTAAGTGTCAGAGAAAATCTCCTTGAGAAAAGATGGTTGGGTTGAATTAGCCAGAGGAAGGAAGGAAGTTGGCAGAGAGGAAGAAAGTTCCAAGCTTAGGAAACAGCATATGTGATAATGTAGATGTGACAGAGACTTGAAGAGCTGCAAACTGTTTAATATTGTTTAAGAAGTATTCAGGGTCAGATTTCAGTCTGAAGAGCTTTGGGGGGTCTTATGCATTTAAGTATGAAAAGTAAGCAAAGGGCTGGAGATACGACCAAATTCGAACATTTGAGTTGTGCTGCCTTTGGTATGTGGAAAATGTATAGAGAAGGACAAGATTGGTAGTGAAGACAGAATGTGATCTGAGGGAGACATTGTGGTGGCCTGGGCCACACTGATCAATGAGAGGAAAAGGGGATATGCTCTAGGGAAAGTGAAGAGAAGCTGCAGGACCTGTTTGCATTTAGAAGATGAGGGGGAGGACAGTTAGACATGATTCTGGTTTCTGGCTTGAATGATTGTGTGGGTGGTGGTTGGAATTTTAAAGAAAAGGAACACTGGAGGAGGAAGAGACTTGGAGGGAAGAAGGCAAATTCAGCTTGGACATGTTGAATTTGAGATATCCGGCAGGTTGAATTTGAGAGATCCAGATACAGTTGCACATGTGTGTTTAAAGTTTAGGAGATAGGTATGGACTGGACATTATGCTTAGGTCTTATCACTAAGAAGAAGGATAGGAGTGGGGATCTGAGTTTGGGGTAGCAAGATTCTGGAAACAAATCTTGATTGGTCCAGAGAGGTAGGAGGAAATTAATGATAAAATGATAAAAGCTAAAATATATATGATACTATGGCCCAGCCATATACGTTAGATAACTTTAATCCTCTTGAGAGGTTGGTGCTACTGTGATCCCTGATTTTGCAGATGAAATATATGGAAGCCCTAGAAAGTTTAAGTAAATTACAGGCTCACACAAACAGAACATGGTGGAGCTGATATAAATCCACCTGTTCTGGCTTCAGAGACTATGTATTCTTTCTTCACATTCTAATGAAAGCCACAGGACTATCCAGAAGCTCTAGGGAGAGGAGTCTTCACCACTGTCCCTGCTTGGAGGTCAAGGGCAATTAAGGAAGAAAGTTGTCAGTTGAGTTTAGTTAGTGACCTTTGCCATTCTTTAGGAAAAGTTTGCAGTTGTGGGTGTCTGAGAAGACAGACTTCAGTAGGTTGAGGACATTTCTGGAGATCAGGAAAGGAACACAGCAAGGGTAGATGATGGTTTCTGGAGGTTTGGCTGGGAAGGTACAAAAGAGTGCTTGGTGAATTATCTGCTCTTTGGGATAGATAAAATTCATGGAAAATAACGGACATTATTTGACATGAGGGTAGAGCACAGATGTTTTTGTTTTGTTCTTGGTACTGCGGATTGAACCCAGGGGTGCTGTACCACTGAGATACATCCACAGCCCTTTTTATATTTTATTTTATATTTTATCTTGCTAAGTTGCTGAGGCTGGCCTGGAACTTGTAATCCTTCTGCCTCTGCTTCCTGAGTAGCTGGGATTATAGGCATGCACCATCACACTTGGCCAGAAAGGGATTCTTAATTTTAATTTTTTGTTTCTTATTTTTTTTTTGGTACTGGGGATTGAATGAACCTAGGAACACTGAGCCACATCCCCAGTTCCCTAGCTCTTTTTTATTTTGAAACAAGGTCTCATTAAGTTGCTCAGGGCCTTGCTAAGTTGCTGAGGTTGTCTTTGAACTTGTGATACTCTTGTCAGGCTCTAGAGCTGCTGGAATTACAGGTATGCACCACTGCACCCAGATCAGAAAGGGATTCTTTGTGAGAGGAGTGATTACAAGAAATAGTTCTTTTTTTCTAGAAGAAAGCAGGTGTAGTCTAAAGTAATCATAAAGCAACACTTGATTATTAATTAAAGAAATTGTTGCTTTCTTAAAATCTCAACTACCATTACCTATCAGACAGCAGCATTAAATTTCAATGCAAATTCTATAGTCAGAAAAACATGAGTTTTTGACTTCTGTCTTCAGAATCTTGGGAACAAATACATTATAAATTTTAAACAAACAAGAATGGAAAACTTTTACCCAGGATAAATGACAATCATCTTTCAGTGTACTGCACTTTATTTGCTCACTTCTTTCTATGTATTACTTCAGAAATGCAAATGGCAAGGATTGCCTTGAGGAAGCCTTCTTAAAAAGTACTTTTCTTTGTAATTTTGTATCAGGCTTAATTCTGACTCTAGTCTTTTGTCTAGGTCAGTTGAATCAGCAGCCTTTCTGTAACCTCCAAATTATTAAGAAGATTTTGTGGAAAGTTACAGCAAAGACTGGCCTATTTCTCTATGGGAAGATAGGGCATGGGAAAATGTCACCAATGTCACATTGGAAACATGCTGTGTCAAGCCACAAGTAGTACTTTCCTACAAAGGTGGATGGAAAAGTGTCTTCTAAAATTTTGTAGCAACAAATAATCTAGGGCAGCCATAGATATGTAGGGTGGGGTGGGGGAGGGGAGAGTTGGGAGGAGGGGATGGGGAGGGACAATAGGGAAGAATTTAGGGAGACAATCAACAATGTACCATACTTTTTACCCCCCTGAGACTCCAATAATACTTATGCAATGATTTAATTCCAGAAAATTCACAGTCTAAGCATTTATATCATTTGTAGGGGTGAAATATAGAAGAATCAAGAGACTGGGGTGTGGGTGATGTGGGGGTGATTCTGGTTTAAGAACATCTGCATATCATATTGTTACTTTATGTGCAATTTATGATTGTACAATATCTCAACTCCTTAATAAAAAGTTTTAAAAAGTTTTGTGTAATTTAATGGGTAGTTCTTTTTTCTTACAATGGGCTAATATTACTGACAATACATTTTTATTGATTTCTTTTTTAAATTTTAGAGTTTTAAATGAATTTTAAAGGAATGTTTTACAGTTTTTTTCCTCCTTAATCTTAAAACTATAGCATGACTTTGATGAGCATGTGAAACTTTTTATAATAATTAAAAAATCTTCCCAATGAGGAAGAATGATTTATAAAATGGTACATATAAATATAAAGTTACATTTAGCATAATATTGTTTCAAGTAAACAGTTTATTTACAGTTTTGCTTATAAAATGCATTTATTGAGTGCATTTAATGTTTTTTAATACCTTAATTTGTTGTATTTCTAGTTTATATTTTGTACATTATTTGAAGAAAGAGTGCCATAAATAGAGCTGTGCTGTTTGGACCACATGTACATTTTTAGGAAAACATTAGGTTTTCAGTTAGTCAATTCACGAACACATTTAGTCATTACTAAAGGGAAAGGCATGTGGAAACAAAATTAATGCAGAAAGAGACTGCTAACGATTAAGTGCATTTTAGCTTTAAGCCCAGCTTTTCACCAAGTAAAACCAGCTAAAGAATCAGTTAGGTACAGCTTTTTCCCCCTGTTCTAAACAGGCCTTGTAGATAATTATGTTTGTTGAATAATTTGTTATATTATACCTTTCCTCATATTAGCTATAAAACATATTTCATGAGGTTAATTTCATGATTGATTTGTTGCTCTTAGTGAAAAGTGCATGTGCCTCCCCCTATTAGAAGGGTTTAGTGACTATGTGATTAAGGAAACATTGTCCATACTCTTTGCTGAATGAAAAACAGGGCAGGGTGGCCAGCTGAGGACATTTTCTTCCCAGTTCAGTCGACTGAGAGAGTGAAGGAACACTTTGCGCCCTCCTGGGACACTGCTTACACCCTAGGCTTACAGTCTTTTCTATTCTGGGCTCATTCTGACTCTTGGCATTAGAGGCTGATGAGAGGTACAGAAACGGCTACTCATACTTTAACATATCTGTGCACCATGTTTGAGAAATTTCTTATATTAAAAAATAATAGCTTGCCCTGTGCTTTGTATCTGGCTTGTGTGCCTTAAGTGACAGAGCGTGTGTTCTTTCCCTGCCTGGACTGTTATCTATTTTGTATAGAATTTTCTACCCCTTTGGAAATGGTTACCTTTCTGGCTCATGCTTTGGTGAGAGTTTGAGAGAGGCTTTGATTTTAAGAATATTTCTGATGATATAAGTCAGAATTGAGAGAGGAAGACATTCTTACTGTCTTTATACCTTGCTTTCTAGCTTTACCAGAAAGATGAGTAGCTATCACAGACGTCAGGGCACACATAGTGACCTTCACTATGTCTGAGCTTATTAACTTATTATAGGTCATTCACAATATTGATAAACTGCTTGTCAATATTTGTTTCCTCATTGATAAGTTTTTCAAACTATAATTCTTTCAAAAATGTTTATTGAGATTTATTACATGCTAGGCATTGCGCTATAATTACAGGAAGAACATGATTAGAATATGGTCTCTATTTACAATATCTTAGTACCTAGAAAGAACACCAGTGGGTATAGTGAACATAATTAGCTTAAGATTTCCAAAACAAGTTAAAAATACTAACCCATCATTATGACTAGGTCAAATTAGTCTGTAGAAATGAAAGTAAACTGCTTAGGAGTGGTCCCAATACCTTATCCTACTCTGTATCAGAGCTTCCCTTAGGAGTGGAGCAAAAAGGGAAAAGTAATGACAAAGATGGAATTTGTTTTGAAAACCTTTTGTTTTCATCTGCTTTTGCTTCACTTGACACATCTTATTTGGATAAGGAGCTCATAAAGCTAGCAGGTTCCTGAACTATTTGTGAATTTCTTCCTGAACAGAAAGACACTGAAAATAAACACCGTATTATTATTATTGTATTAATTCCAATAAGAAAACTCTTGCCATTCTGAACAGATAAAACACAATACACTCATATGTGACTTTTAACACATGCACACAATCATTTTAAGGAGTAAGAACACTTATGTATATACATATACATTCCTGTGTGTTCTCTTTAGTGGCCCACCAAACTGAACTTCCTTGAATTAGAAACATTACATTCTACTAACTTAAAAGTCTAGAAAATAGAAGCTCTTGCCCATCTTTATTCTAGTAAAATTTGATTGTTTCACTGACTTCATTGCTTGTGATTTTTATAACTCTTGTTACAACTATACTTTAACATAATAGATTATCTTATAATATGATTAATTTTTCCAAAAGCATGCATTATTTATTGACTGATTTTCTTTTGGGAAGGTAGAAGGGAAGCTACTCATAAAGACCAGAGGACCAGATTTTTAGGAAAATTTGTCAGAGGGCAGATTTGTTAACTTGGATCTCTGCATAGAGGCATGGCAGATGGCACAGTGTTAAATACGGTGATAAGAATAGGCAGAGACAAGTCTCAGTATCCTACGCCCTCAACTAGGAATTCTCCTTACTGCTAGACTAGGTCAAGATCAGAATCTTGCCCCAGCTCAGAGTACAGATAGTAAAGGGCGTCTTCTTCTTCTCCTTCTTCCTCCTCCTCTTCTTCTTCTTTTTAAAGTGTGAATCAACTTTATTTTTTTATCTGGCCTTTGTTTCTCTGACACTTAATTGTGTATGGGGTGCTGAGGTTTGAACCCAGGTTGTCATGCATGCCAGGCAAGCACTCTAACTGCTGAGCCACTGCTCCAGCCCTGGCATGTTCCATTTTTATGACACACATTATGATTACATATTTAAATGAAATTGAATATAATGACACAATTTACTGTCTGTATATTAAATGTAGTTTTTAGTCTTAACAACAACAACAACAACAATAATAATGTGAAAAATGGTAGAACTAAGAGATCTATGAACAAAAACCAATTAGCCAGCTGCTTGAGATATGTTTTAAGTAGGTTTAGATTTGTGGAGCAGGTTTTATTCCCTATAGTGTTTGTAACTTTTCAGAAATTTGAACTAAATGCTTAAATTAGTCTTATTTCATTTTGTGCTTCCATAACAGAATACCACAGACTGGGTAAATTATAATGCACAAATGTTTACTTTCTCGTAGTTCTGGAAGATGGGATATTTAAGATCAAGGTGTCAATATTTCCTGTCTGTTAAGGATGTCTTGCTGTGTTACTGCATGGCGGAAGGCAGAAGAGCTACTAAGCTGAATGCAGTGTGAAACCTCTTACATTAGGACTTTTATCCCATTAATGAAGGAGAAGCCCTCAGACCTAATCACTTCTTAAAAGACCCTGACTCTTGCTACTATCCAGTTGACAGCACATGAGTGTTGAAGGTGTCTGTTCAAACCATAGCAAGATTTTACAGAAAGTAGTATTCAAATATGTATAGCATTATGCTACTAAATTAATTATTATGCAAGATATTGAGATCATGTGGTCCTTCAAAGAACTGTATTCACTGTAAGAGCGAAACTTATACATGTGTAAGTATTTGCAAAGGAAAGTGGTGCTATAATTCAGGGGAAAATGTCAGGATAGAATTCCATGAGGTTTTGTTTCTGCCTGAAGAAAGATAAAATTGTATTTTTTAATCTCAGGGTGAAATAACTTTTATAAACTTCATGGGGAGATAATCTGTGCTAAGTAAACAAAAAACAAAGTAAAGCAAAGTGAAAGAAAACCCCTGAAGGAATTCTGTACTTGGTAAACTTTACTTCGAATAGTCAAGGTTACCAAGATTTATAAAATTAATGAAGAATTTGACTTTAAACCAGATGGATTATATGTTATATGAAATAAAAGACTTTGAGTCCTTGTGCATTACATATATTTCTGCTACATAGTAATAAAAATGTTCCTAAATTTGATTTAAGAATGCTGAAAGTAATAGCATACTTGTAATCCTAGTGACTCCGTAGGCTGAGGCAGGAGGATTGCAAGTTCAATGCCAGCCTCAGCAACTTAGTGAGACTCTGAGTAATTTAGTGAGATGCTGTCTCAAAATAAAAAATGAAAAGATCTAAGATGTGGCTCAGTAGTTAATTACCCCTGGGTTCAATTCCTGGTACCAAAATAATAAAAAAATTAAAAAATGCTGAAAATAATATAACAAAAACCAGACAGTTAAATACTTAGAATCAAATGTGTATTTCCTGTACGTATTGGCTCTGTGAAACTCTTTTGCTTACTCCGTCATTGATGTAGAGTGCTTTTCCCTTTCTGGGAATATTTTTCAGTTTAAGTTGCAAGTTAGTTGGAAGCTCAGAGGTACAGAAGAAGATTAAATAAAAAATTACAGTGAAGGGAGAGCTGCAAATTAGAAACTAAATTGAACTCCATGTTTCCTTTGTGTAAAAGTCTTTGCCCAAAACAGTGTGAAATTTAAAATTCAATATACACAGAGCAAAATGGCTAATGTATAAGAATTTGTTCAGACTATAAACTAAGAAAATAATCTTGACATAGATTTTGTTATAAAGAACAAATTTCGTAGTGACTTAATGTGTATGCATGCATGTGTGTATATACATATATATATATATTATTTTTTAAGAGAGAGAGGGACAGCGAGAGAGAGCGAGAGAGAATCAATTTTATTTAGTTTTTCATGTGGCTTTCATTGCTCCAACATTTCATTGTGTGTGTGGTTCTGGGGTTTGAACTTGTGTACATGGGCATGCCAGGCAAGCACTATAATTGCAGAGCCACCCCTCTCTGGCCTAGAGATATATATTTTAAAATGTGCCTGGATTGTAATTATGTGCAAGGAATTCATAGTGGAAAATTCCTGAAAAAGTTACCAATCAAGAAAAGGTAGGAAGAAAGGGTCCTTAATAATTCTCTTTATGACAGAATTTATACAATGTGTTTTGTAGATAGTGTGAGCTTCTTATGTTTGTTGAGATGGAATGCATTCTTCTATATATAATAATTCATGTGATTCTTACATAGAAAAATGAGTAGACCATAATTTATCAGAGCAAAAAGAAATGAGACTGAATGCATGATACTATTAATATTTTCCAACTCTAAACACACCTGTTATCTGTTACCTTCTTTACAGGACACCTCCTCCTAGTAACTATTAGAAGTTAAGTCATATACTAAATATTATGAGGGTAATAGAACATAAGGGATCTGAAAACATATCACCACTTGGTTTCAAATCTTCATACTGATATTTGTAAAGGGTTATTTTTGGGTATTTTTAAACCATATTAAATTTCTCTATAAAATGGAGATGGTAGTCGTACATAACAGCTAATGTTGCTATGTGGGCTGGGTTAATAAATGTATGGTTCTAGTGACTGGCACAAAATAAGAAGTCAATAAATATTGGCTATTATATTTTGTTTGTTCTGACATTAAACTGACTACTATAATGCAAAACATGATCCTTCTCTTAAACTCTAAAATTAACATTGCTTTTCTAAAACCTCTGCTGGAAATTTTCCATCTCAGAGGGAAGATGTATGATATTTTCAATTTTGCCATTGATCAATAACAGACTAAGTTTTATTTTGATCCTGAATTATAATGATGCCAAAGAGATACTCTTGCAATACAATTCAAATTTCTTAAAGGCAGATTTTCTCTTTGGACTTACGCTTATTTTTAAACACACTTTCTCTATGTATATTTTCGTTAGTGGTTCAACTCATATTTTCCCTCTATCTGCTTATGAGTTCTATAAAATAATTTTGAAGATTCTTTTATTGTATTAATTCACGTCACCAGGCACCAGAATCACAGAGACTATGACAGGGGACCTTGTGCATCATTAATTGAATTCTTTCCTAATTATAACAATCTTCTCTCTGGAAGATTTAGTTTTTATTTGGACTGCAATAGCAGAGATTATGATTTTTAAGTATGATGGGACTGGTTTGAACTTTGATTCTGACCCTTGCTTGTTGTATGATCTTGGACAGGTTAATTCTCTAATACATTTAACATGACTTAGTGAGGGTTAAATGTGATTACACACATAACACATTTAGCTCAATGTTTGGCAGAAATTTCAAACTCTACTTGTAATTTATTTCAGGTTTATTTATACCTTGTCACAATGTTTTAGATCTGAAATATCACCCAAAATCTCATGTGTTAAAGGCTTGGTCCTAAATGCGGTGATGCCCAGAGATGGAACTTTTGGGAAGTGATTGGATCATGATTGCTCTGACCTCATCAGTAGATTGATCCATTTGTTGGATCAATAATTTGGATAGATTGCTGGGAAGTGGTGGAAACTGTAGGCTGGTGGTACCTAATTGGAGGAAGTAGTTCTCTGGAGTTGTGCCTGGGAGGTTTAATCTTCTCTTTGGTCCCTTCTCCCACCCCTTCACTCTTGGCTGCCCTGAGGTGAGCGGTTTTCTTCTGCCGTGATGGTCTGCCTTATCTCATGCCCAGAGCAATGGAAATGGCTGACCATGGACTGGAACCTCTGAAACTGTGATCCAAAATAAACCTTTCCTCTTTTAAGTTGTTGTTGTCAGGTATTTTGGTCACAGTATCAGAAAGCTGACTAGCTCACTTGCCTTGCCTGCTCTGGATTTATAATGGAAATGAAATGTGAAGACTACATTTAGAGATTTAGAGATTATATAGATCTCACTCCTGATGGACTACAAAGAAGAGAGCAGAAAGAAAATTTACTTTTCATTATCAGCATTTCCTTTCCAGCAAGTGCAATGAACTGCTATATTTCCTGCTATGAAAAAAATGCTATTTTTCAAAACAAACTCCTTTCTTCTCTGAAATCTAAAAAGTAACTTTTTTTTTCCTGGCCTGAATATTTCAAATTTAGAATGACTACAGTGAGCATAACCCACAATTATTAACATTGAATTCCCCAGGAAAAGAATAGGGATTCTATTTGCCCCAAGGCAGGCTAGCAGTAAGATGCTATTGTAATCAAAGGATAATCCTCACCTGACATAAACCCTCTGAAACAAACAAGCAGTCTCTGCTATTGCAGCTGGGGTCTCAGAACAGGGTATGTGGCCATATAAACAAGTGTGGAACTGAAGTAGAATCCAGCCACAGGAGTTCCTCCCAGTTTCTGTCTCTTTTTCCCTTTTAAGCTCTTTAAAGAGGTCAGACTTGAATAGAATGCTCTTAGACTATGCATAGGTATCATTCGGATTCGCTTGCCTCCCCCCTGCCAATTAATTAATATTAGACATTGATACCTTCATGCCTTCTTTCTTGTGTGGCCTTTTCCTCGGACTTCTAAAAATAGACTCTGGAGAATGTATGCTGGCTGACTAGGTTATGTTCTAAAATATTTTATATATAAGAATGCACTTTCCTGAGAAGGGAGAAGCTTATTCAGAAAACATTTCCAAGGACAAACAAATGCAAATTTTTCTGCTGTTTTTCTGATCTGTAGACAAAGTTGTCAGAACAGTTCCTTAAATAGTTTCTCATGACTCAAAACATGCTAGTGCAGTTTAAATAGGTGTTTTTTTATTTTAAATTTTTTATTTTTGAACAACCTTACAAGATTTTAACAAAATAATATAAAATGTGTATAAAATGTGTATATATTCTGGATATTTATCATAGCTCAAGACATGATTTTATGGCATTGTAAACATTTGACTTACAATGGCATTTAACATTAATATAATTATTCTTTACAGAATTTCATTTACAAAAGAAGTATATTTCTAATAAAAGTAGTATATATCTCTCTTAGAGTTACAAAGCAGGTTTGTAATTAATTTAGAATATTTAGCAAACCCATCCATATTTATTATCCAAAACTCTTTAGTCATTGAGAATATTCTTTCTGTCAATAAATGTATATATTAGGGAGAATTTAATTATTAAGAGTATTTGAAAACATGGACATGGACAAAAATAGGTATCACCTATAAAAGTGTAACCAAATTATGTCACTGCAGGCTCTCATTAAGATTTTGAAGTATAATATAATTGAAATATATTCTATAATATATTGATATATAATAGACCATAGTTGGAATTACAGTAATCAAGGTATAATGGAACCTGACCTATTTTGGCTCATCATAAACTATGGATTTGGTTATTTATTTTCAAATTAAAGTCTAAGATATCTAGTTTGATATTTGCATTTTATAAATGTAAAAACAATGGATTGGATAGGGTAAATGACTTGTCCAAGGTTATACACAGCCACTAGCTAACAGAACTAGATTTCAAATTTCAGGCCTACCAATGCCATTGGTGCTCTTTGTTTTTGACTACTTTTCGTTAATTTAAAGAGCTTCCTCTAAAAAGACAAAACTTCAAAACATCTGGATCTGCAGCAAAGACGGAGAAGGATTCGGGTGTAGGTAGTATATTTCAGAGGTCATTCCATAGTGCAGGAGTGAAGGAGACAGGAGAGTGAGAGAGGGAAATTGATGTTTGACTTGGATGAGACTTTCCTGATATTCCAGGGAAGTCTGTGTATGGATGTGAGTCTGGAATGGTGCCCGCCAGCTCTTAGTGGTTTGAGGTTACCTCTGGAGGCATTAACTCTTCTAGTTCTTTCAGACTGAGCATGGTCAAGGGCTGAGTGGGCTTTCTGGAAAGCTCTGGAAGTCTGCTTGTTTGGAACTGTCCAGTGCAGCTTTGGCTGAAAAGTCTGAAATAAATGAAAGCAAAGTGGTGAAGGGCTCCATTGGATCTGAATTTCTCAGCCGGATCTGAGTTTCTTATAACAATAGTGCATGAATGCACTGCTTCGGTTATTTAATATTTTTTAAGAGAGAGAGTAAAAGTGAGAGAGAGAGAGAGAGAGGAAGAGAATCACTTTCTTTTAGTTTTCATGAGGCTTTCATTGCTCCAACACATCATTGTGTATGTGGTGCTGGGGTTTGAACCTGCGTCCTCATGCATTCCAGTCAAGTGGCATCCGTTGAGCTACCACTCCAGTCCCCACTGCTTCAATTTTTACCACAGGATGACTCAGGACTCTCCATCCCTTAAAAAAGTATTTATTCTGGTTATTTTGCTTATATTTTCTAAAATTGAAATTTGTCGTGTTTGCCTCCATCCTTGCCAGGTGAGGAGTGCTTCAAGTCTCTAAACCCTGAAGCTACTTTATACAGTTTCTCCCTAAGTTCCTAAACACCCCTCTTTCACTCGGCTTCTCCCTTTCCCTCTTTTCAGTCAGTTGACTTGTTCACTTCCGCTCAGCCACCCTTCATGTTCCCTGTCTTCATACTCAGTTTCATCTGACTTTCGGTTCCCTGTTCTCGTCTCCAGGTCCATCTCGTGTGTCTTCCTCTGTTAATAAATTTCCCAGGTTTCAGTGAAGTGAAGTACTGAAATACAGTTCTATACTTTTAAAACTCTGAACTGAAGAGTGAATCTGATATTTAACTTCAGAGACACCCTCTAACTGAGAGGGCCAATAAATTTAGACATTTTCCTTTTCCATTTAGAGTTAGAGGGGACTTTAGAGATAATCTAGGTTGTTCCATTTTAATTTTCAAGTGAAAAAGTGCTATGCAGAGAACTTATACAACTGCTCAGGTTCCACAACTAGTGAAGGCAGAGCCACCATTATCACTCAGGGATCTTTCCTATGTATCATAATACCAGCTTAATATAAAGTATTAGTTTGTGTGAATGTCTAGAAGTTGAAAACTTGTGGTGGCAACTTGGCACTAGATCTATTTATATGATTTATATAACTCCTATAAAGGGTCATAATAATAGATAACTCAATAACAGATGAGGTCAGATGAAATCCTTCAAATAATTCAAGGCAATGGAAGTGAAGGCCTTTCTGCCATCTTCTTTCTCTGTTAATATCATCTGATTGTTTAGCTTTCTTTTTTTTTTTTTTTTTTAAAGAGAGAGGGACAGTGAGAGAGACAGAGAAAGAGAGAAACAACTTTATTTAGTTTTTTACATGGATTTAGTTACTCCAACACTTAGTTGTGTACGTGGTGCTGGGGTTTGAACCCAGGTCCTCGTGCTTGCCAGGCAAGCGCCGAAACCGCTGAGCCACCGCTCCAGCCCCTTGTTTAGCTTTCTTAATAGTATTTCCTGTGGATTACTGAAGTGTTTATAGGTAAGTTGAGATGGATGGGGCAAGACAGCCTAAAATCAGCCAAATTTTTATATTTAAAAATTTTATATTTATATTTAAAATTTTATATTTAAAATTTTCTCTGATTTTTTTGTTTTGTTATTAGTAGATTTCCCCATGTGCCCCAAATTACAATACTTGTTAAAAATATAGGTAATATGTAAACTCATTTTATTTTACAATCTTGCTACTTTTCAATGATTACTGGTATTTCAGATTCTTCCTAAATATCAATGCTGAGGAGTTTAGGTGCTATTTAGAATTGAATAGCATCCCCCTCAAAATTTATGTCTACCTGTAACTTTCCAATGTGACTTTGCTTAAAACTGTTTTTTTTTTTTGTAGATAAAATCAAGTTAAGATGAGGGCCTACTGTATTTGGTGTGATTAGTGTTCCTATAAGAAGGGAGAAATTTGGATACTGAGACACAGGGAAAAGGCTAGGGGAAGACAAAGACAGAGATTCGAGTGAGGCATCCATAAGCCAAGGAATGCCCAGGATCACCAGAAACTAGAAGAGGCAGAGAAGGGTTCTCCTCTTAAGCCTTCAGAGAGAGCATGGTCCTGCCAACACCTTGATTTCCTACTTAGAGTCTCCAGAACTGTAAGAGAATGAGTGTCAATGACACTTTGTTGTGGTAGCCCTATGAAATTAATAGAGATGCTAAAATTGAGGGCAAATTATTTCCAGGATTGCTTACACAATCCCAATCCACCCTAGTCAGCACTATTTCTTGAGTACGCAATCCCTCTCAGTAATATGTTAGAAGTAAAATTAATATATTAGAGTTAATAATATATTAGGATGCAGGGGGTGCAAAAGAAGAAGATAGAACTTTATTCTATAGGAATCTGAGTTGATTTGGGCTAATAAAACAAACACCACAAAACAGAAAGCTTAATAGGTGGTCTGGTACTGACTACAAGTGCAGTAAGATTTCAAAGAAGGAAGACTTCATGGGTTTCAAAGGAAAGCTTCCTAGAATACAGTATTTGAGTTTGGCCTTGAGTGGAGGGCAGGACTTATAAAGAATATCTGCACTGGGCATCTTCGGGGGGCGGGGCGGAGCATGAAAGAGCACCAAGGTGGGAAGGATCCTCAAGAATGTAGGAGGCTGGCCTAATTAGAGTGTAGGTTAGATAATTGGGACAGGGGCGAGGCTCTGATGGAAAAAGAAAACTGAGACAGCTCAGACTCAAAGTGGTGTCCCCCAAAACATGCGACAAACCTGGTTTTGGAACACACATTTACCAAAGAATTAGCATGGTGTATGCTGGTGGTAGGCCCTGCTCTGGGAGGGAAGCCAAGCTATGTGACTTTGGGCAGATTGTATTTCCTTTATGGGTCTCACACTGGACTAAATTAAAGATTGTGAACTGAATTACTTTTGACTAACTCCGTGTTTAGTAAGGCTGGCACATTGTTTTAAATTTTTTGAGTATTTGCTGGGCACAGAGGTGCACACTGGTAATCCCAGGGACTCTGGAGGCAGAGGCAGGAGGATCACAAGTTCAAAGCCAGCTTCAATAACTTGGTGAGGCTCTAAGCAACTTAGTGAGACCCTATCTCAAAATAAAAAATGGAAAGGGCTGGGGATGTGGTTCAGTGGATAAAGCGCCCCAGGGTTCAATCATTGGTGAACAAACAAACAAACAAAAAAACTTAAGTAGAAAATTTTCAAATCCAGAAAACTTAAATGTTTCTCATGAAAAGGATAAAAATCAAAAGCAACTTTGTAGCTAATACCATTTCGATGGCTTGCCTGCTATCCTAGTTGCTAGACCTGACTCAGCTTCCTCTCACCTCTACAATATCTGTGCAGCCCCTGTGGGCATTTGATTAGCAACCCCTAGACTAATCCCTCTCTGCTGGCTGCCTTCTGAGTTCATAGCCATTTTCTTATGGTTATGGAAATCACTTTGCCTTATAAATTTTTGCTCATCTTGATAGGAAATGCTTTACTTTTCTAGTTTGCTGTCCCCAAAGAAAGTTCATCTGTACTTTAAAATTATAGTGTGTTTCTGTGTACATGAGAGAGACAGACAGATAGACGCTGAGAGAGAAATACACAGAGAATCTATTTTACTGAATTTGCTGTAAGATTTCACTGGGAAAGATAATTCTTATACAGATTATTGTCAGTCATATGACCAATTTATATTTACATATCAATGTTCTCTCTTTCCTTAAGAAAAACCTGGTTTTACATTATAGCAGGGAAGCAGAGATTAGGCCACAGGGAAGAACCTTTGTGGTACACCCCCAGTGACCCTCCTCCTTCAGTCATGCCACACCTGCTACAGATAATACCCAGTAAGTCCATTCAAATTAGGATGGACTAATTAGGTTATAGCTCTCAGAATCCATTAATTTTATGTGTGAATATTCCTGCACTAACACAGAAGGATTTGGGGGACACTGCATATCCAAACCATAACAAAATACGTATGTTACGCTGTTTCATCACAAAAATTTTTCCCATGTGATTTTTATTTATGAATGTGGAAAGTCACATATTTAGTACAGAATGCATTGCTAAGGATCAGGTATGCCGATATGCTTTCTTTCGTTCACTCTTTTTTTCTTTGTTGTGTGGGATGGTGTGTTGATATGATGTCTGTTGGTTCTACAGTAAAAACTTCAATGTAAATTCAGTGTTTGATAGGGGTGATAGTGTCAGTATATGATTTCAGAAGCATTCTTAAGAAGACGTAACTCTAACTGTGGAATCCTTCTTATGAAAATGTATAGACAATCTCATTTAAGAATCAGCATAGGTCTGGAGCAGTGGCTCAGTGGTTAGAGTGCTTGCCTGGCATGTGCAAGGACCCGGGTTCAAACCCCAGTACCACATACATAATTGTCAGAAAAAAAAGATAAAAATTTTTTAAAATTGATTCTTTCTTTCTGTCTTTCTTCCTCTCTCCCTTTCTCTCTCTTAAAAAAAAAAAATCAGCATAGCGATTTACTTCCAGTCAATGCCTCCAAAAGTAATGGCTCTTCCCATTTCTATCATTTTAAGTCAGTTTGTCTGTTCTGAACATGATAGAAATGGCATTCTGCACTGAATACTGTTTTTGCTTCTATTTTTCACTTAGCATTTTAAGTTCCATCCATGCTGTTACTTTTGGCTGGAGCCCTTCATTGCTTGATTGCTTGTAGTATTTGTTTTATGAATATGCCCAGCATTTATCATTTCTACTATGGATGAACTTACGTGTGATTGCTAGTTTTGGTCCTTTGTGAAAATCCTTGTACTTGACTCTGGTCAGCATGTGTACTTGCTTTTCTTATGTATACACCTAAGGTGGAAGTGCTAGTTCACTGGATCAGTGCATGTTTAAGTTTAGTAGATATTGCACGAGTGTTGTAAAGTTATTATGACAATTTGAGTTTCTACCAGGAATGTTTCTGAATTAGGTTGCTGAAATTGTTATTTGTTATTATGATTAATCTTTTAAATAAGTCGTTTTTTCTGGTTGTGCATATATCTCATTGCATTTTTTTTTCTTTTTCTTTTAAGGAAAAGGAAGGCTTATTGCTTTGCTAGCAAAGGAGAAACACAGGGTGCTCTTGTGCCAGAGGCTGTGATTTCTGCCCATCGGGAGGAACAGGGGGTTTTTAAAGAGGTGATTCAAAGGCTACATTCCACATGTTCTCTGTCTTCTGTTGCCATTCCCAAAGTCTTAATTACTTCATTCATATGGTAGGTGTGTGCTCAAGGACAGATAACTCTTCCTAAAATGGGAAGAACAGTAATCCTGGTTTCCCTGAGATTAGGGAGGGGGAAAGAGGAAGAGAAAGAAACCTGTCACTTTAAAAATGGGTAAAGACAGCTCCAAGTTGTTTTTGTCTTTTTCTTTTCTTTTAAAGAGAGAGGGACAGTGAGAGGGGGAGAGAGAGAGAAAGAGAGAATCAATTTTTATTTAGTTTTTCATTTGACTTTCATTGGTCACTTTGCTGTGTGCATGGCGCACGTGTTTGAACCCACGTCCCCTGAGCATGTGAGACAAGCACTGAAACCGCTGAGCCACCGCTCCAGCCATCCAAGTTGTTTCTTGCTGTGAGAGGGTGAAGCTAGGGAAAGCAACCCCAAGTCCTTATTCTCTTTCTGGTGGGGCACGAAGAGTTCAGAGTGTTCAGTGTCAGTGCAGTCCAGAGGTCCACGGAGGCAGTTGGCATGTCACTGGACAAGGCATACGGAGGGCAGGGATCATGCTAAGGTGACAATAAACAAGGCAGTAAAGCATTACTTTTTTGTAAACAATTAGCACAGAAGCAATAAGTATTTCACCTAGTCTCTGAAAACCATTAAGAAAGTAACTCTGAATCATACCAGTGAAAAACAGATCAGGATCATCTATGTAGGATATTAGGAAGATTTGTAGGTCTATAAGATCAGATTCAAATTGACTTAGGACAAACTTGTAACTATGGAGTCCTTTGTGATAGCAGTTATTAAGCACTCCCACACAGGAATCCTTCCTTTATAGCTTCCGGTTTTACTTATCTTTGATAGGGTTTATACAAGGGTACATCTGAAGTTATATTAAAAAATTATCTTTCCTTTTAAATTCTCTTGTATTGTTAACCTGAATTTTCCTGACACCAAATGATTTTGAGCATATTTTATTCTGATTTGTGGCTACTTGAATATCTTTTTTAGTGATTTTCAAATCCAGTCTAAAGTTTTTTTCTTCTCCATTTTGTAGGAATTCTATATATGAGGTCTTTGTTGGATAGATTGCGCTATCCTTCTTTATCATTTCTGGACTTTTTACCATTTTAGAGGTGGCTTTTCATTAGCAAAATATTTTTAGTATTTATGAAGTTCAATACATCAACATTTTATTTTTATAATTATTCATTTTTATTTTGGCTGTCTCTTTAAGGAGGATTTAGTATTTACCTGTCCCAAGGACATTATTCCTTTATTGATCTTTTAGAAGCTCTTTTAACTATACTTAGATATTTGACCTTTTAGGTATGGTATCAAAGTAGAGATTAAGGTTCATTTTATTTTGTTTTTAAAAAACATTTCAATTGTCCCATACCATTGTAATGAATAAAGTATATGTGTGTGTATATGTATATATACATATGCAAACATTTGTACATGCTCATATATTTAAAAAAGAATAATTTATGCTCATAGCATGAACTTAGAACAATCAGTTTAAGTAGTATAAAAGCAAAGGTACCTTTAGCTTTGAGTGCTCGACACAAGTGCTTGGAAATTGTTGTGAGATTGAGGTAAATGATCAAATGTTTTTTCTTTACTATACAGTCTTTAAGTGTGAGAAAGACAATTTTCTGTTTGCTTGGGCTATCTTATTCCAAATTATTCTGATTATCAACACTTAGTGAGTTCTATGGATTCCAGCTGTACCGCCTTTCATTATAACGTGGATTGGGGAAGTGATCTGTTAGATTCCACTTAATATCATGAAATCACACTTTACACTGTTTTTATCTACATCATTCACTGTGATAGAATTGTAGTCAATTAGCTTATGAAAAAGACATTAAATTTATTGTGAAAGTGTTTTAATTATTTTAATTTTAGAACACTATTTCAGATACAGTTTAATAACATTATTTACCTTTCAACCAGCAGTTCCACAAATTTTGAAAATAGTTCTAAGAAGTTGCTTTGTCTATATGGTGGATAAGAAGTACTTGGAAAGATGCTATGCATATAGTCATGTATAATTAAGTTAAGGTATAATCTATATAGTCCATAAGTGCCTATTACCACTGAATAGAATTAATATTGTATATTTTAGTTCAATATGAAGAGCAACATGTA
Source organism: Aplodontia rufa (assembly GCA_004027875.1). Lineage (NCBI taxonomy): Eukaryota > Metazoa > Chordata > Mammalia > Rodentia > Aplodontiidae > Aplodontia > Aplodontia rufa. The sequence goes on along the minus strand of PVKS010021127.1, from coordinate 13,176 downwards.
TAAACATTATTTCTGTCCAAAAAGAGAAGAAATTATTTAAAGTGGCCATGAACTTCCTGTCACTTAGAAGTGTTTGAACTGGAAAGCCATGTCAGAAAGAATGAACAAGTACTCCTCAATTGGATTGAAAAATGGTCTCATACTTTTCTTCTCATCTAAGAGACTAAAAATCTTAGTGCAAAATGCAATACAGTAATGACTTGTGAGTCTATTAGTTATGTCATTGTAATTTCAGAGGAAATGATGTTCAGATAGCATAAGAATTTATACAAAATAATATTTTTTTGTGTCTGCTGCATTTAGAGATGGCTCTCTTATATTAGCTAGTTTGTATTTTAATTTTCTGTAACACAATGAAATTGAATTTGTTGAAGAACAAAAGATGGGGTCAGCTCAAGGGATTGACAGTTCCATTTGTTTCCTATGAAATGCATTGTTTTTACTATTGATAGTTTCTTTATTATTCTTGCCTTTGTCTGAAAGTGGCATTCTTCAAGAGTCCCAGTGGTACTGGATCTTGGATTGGTGTGACTCTCTTTTAAGAGAAGAATATGACAGAGGGCTTGCCTTTGATTTAGCCGAAGTGTTGTAAATAGAGCCAGCTAACTCATCTAGGAATTAGAGTCTCATCATTTTTACTCTCATGCTTCTTGGAGTAGAAGCTATGAAATATATAAACCATTTTTGCAAAGGGACCTGGAGAAGTCAGCATCATTTACTAATGAAATACAGTTATAGACTTTTAAAGTTTCATTTACTCTCAATGAGTCTAAAGAATTATTTTTTAATGGCACTGTTGGGGATAGAGGTCCTCAGATTCCAAGCAGGAAACATCCTGAAGGTGTCCCTGAAGGTAATATTAGTGACATTTAAAAGTTTTATGTAGTCATGATAGAAAAACTGAGATTCACTGAAAAGGTAAAGATTCAGCTTGAATTATCTATATTACAGTTGAAAATAAGAAAAGAGCCTAGGATTTCTGAGTAATAACTTTCTTCTTCTCAATATTTTATCATTTAGGATTCTTAAATCTTTAGTTCTTAATGCTGAGCCATTTTTGTAGACCTTAAAACTGTATAGTTATATAGTACTAGGAGTCTGGCTTCTTTGTATTGTGAGTTTCTGACCTTGGGCTCTGACAGGAAATACAACAGCCCATTTTAAAAGTTATGTTATGACCTGTGCCACAGTAGGAGATGTGTAGTAAATAATTAAAGTTGCCTTCATCAAAAGCACTCCACAGCAGGAAAGGAATATAGAATCTTCCTTCAGAAGAGAAACCACTAAATCACGCAGTGAGAAATTAGGGAAAAGCTAACAATGGAGAGCAATCCATCATAAATAGTAAATAGTGCCTTAAGGAAGGTAAAAATATTTAAAAACAAGACTCAGGCTTGTACAGGCGAACACATTTCAGTGAATTGTAGGCTACTGGGAATTTTAAAATCAAATTCTCCCTTAACACTATATACTGATATTTTTACAAATATTGGTATCATATATATATATATATATATATATATATATATATATATATACTCATAAAGAAGCTACTAATGATAAAGCCAATGTCCTATGTACACAGATTAGAAACCCTAATTCTTTATCAAGTCATCTAGTCATATACTACTTGGTATATAAATGGATGGTTCATTTTTAAAAATGAATTTTCTCTGTACTTCTGAATAAAAATCAAAATAGAGGACATTACGAATTTGCTAAGGATTTTACTTATATATGACTCTAACAGTTCAAAGGAAAGTAGTGCAGTACCTAATTTTTAGGATTGCATATGGCCTGGCTTCCTTATTGTAAGATGAAGTTGCATTTATTAAGCATTTACTATGTGCTGGGCACTGCTTTAACTTCCTTTAATGCCTTAAATTCGTGGTTCTTTCTAAATAATTCAATGAAGAATGTTCTATAATTATCCTCATTTTATTGTATTATCACTGAGGAATAAACTTGGCCAAGATCACAAACATGGAAGGTAACAGTTCCCGGATTAAGTCAACACCAACTGGCTCTGGAGGCATATTTTTAACCATCACAAATGATTTCTATGTTATGGCCAAGAATGCAAAATTCTCAGATGTTGATTTGATGTTTATATCAGTATTGCTAGAATCAACTCTTTTATGCAGTTGTTTTGCAGAGAGTTGAATGCAGGAGGGAGGTGGCTGAAGGCAATGTGGGCCGTGGTCTTTACTTCCTGAGCATCTGTCTCTTCATTTATTACATTCATTCAATACTTGTATTGAATAGAGGGGTCCAGGAGGTCTGCATGTCAGAGGACATCAGTTTCTTAGGTATCCAACCATGTTTCGCCTATGAAACCGTGGGGAGATGGAGAAGTGTGATGTGTGTGTTAAACAGCACCTGTGGGGAATGTGGGACTGTATTCGAGCCTCCAAATATTTTTTATTTTAATTGCAGAGTATGCAGAAGAATTTTTAAATAAAAACCCATGTTACATAATGATTAATGAAAAACTAAGAGACTAATAGCTAGTGCTCCTAGTGCAAAGATACTCTCCCATAAGACTTTGAATTAGGATTTATATCTGTATATTTCAGTTTTATGAATGGAAAAATTTCAGTATCTACATTTTCAGTTATTGATGATGATGATAGTAGTGCCTAAATAGTATCTATGTGCCAGGCACTTTTCTAAATACTTTATGTATGTTTACTCATTCATCACTGTATTGAATGTCTTTAGTATTATGAAATGAAGTTCACTGAATAAAACTTAAATATCCAAAGGGATAGCTTTAATAATTCCTTCAATTGAATGCTAGTTCATATTAGCAAAGTTAGCAGAAAAAGTTGCTTTTTGCTTTTTAAATGATATGCTTTTTTTCTAACCGCAGATACTTTTGAAAATCTCCTTTCTACTTGTTCAGCAGAACAGATGCATTATTCCCCCAGTCTATTCTAAGCTAAGCTAAAAGCCTGACGATTCATCAGTGAGTAGCTTGTGGGTATTATTCTTGGGTAGAGGCATCTAAATAGGCTATTTAAAATTTAACTAAATCATGTCGTGAGACACATCCTCACTTCCAGAGAGGGGACTGCCTGCAGGAATTCTTGTAAAAATAGAGACATAGAGGTATTATATTATCACATACTCTTACAAATACATTTCATTGCTGTTTTATTTTTCTTTTCCATCTAAGATTTTCAAACCAAGGTAGCAATTCAACAAAGAAAGGTAGCAGCTTTTGTGGAAGACTATTCATTTTAGATTTTATACAAAAATATAGGATAATGTTAGTTTTATTTTTTTGGAAAAAATTGCAATGATAAAATCTATGTATGTTGAATTACATGAGGAATCTCATTCTTAGCCCCTTCTCCACACTGAAGGTTTAAAAGGTAGTACAATGTTCAAGCATCAGAAATATATGACTCTCAGACCCTATTTTCAAATGCCTACGTAGCCACCAATCTGAAGTTTGACATGTTCAACAACTGTTTTCTTTCCCCCAATTCAGTTATTTTCTTTTTTTGAACTTCTCTGTTAATATTAAAGATATCTTTTCCCTAATGGACTAGTGGCAGAATATGAATCATTTTGAAGGGCTTCCTCTCCCATCATTACCTTCATCTGTTGGAATATTTTATAGTTTCTGCCTGGAATATTCTTCTAGACTCTTAAGTCCGGGGTTAGAGCTCTATGTCAGGACACATTCATTGCTTCTTGTCTTGACTAAGATAATGGCTCCTTGCTGGTGGCCTCTCTCTTTTCTCTAATCCATCTGATGTAAGACTCTTAGACTTAAAAATCTTTAATGATTCCCTCTTGCCTCATAATTAACTACAAACTTCTCAGCCTGGAATTCTAGGATCTCTACGATACGACACTACTACACTGTCTCTGTTTAGTGCCCCAATTTGCAAAACAAGTCTATTCCCCAATCAAACAGCACTACTTCCTGAAGGTGGTTCTTATTTTTTTTTCTCTATCTTCACATTCTTTTAAAAATAATTCCTTATTCTTGGGATAACTTTGGTTCTCATCTCTACTTTCCAAGTCTTATTTACCTGTGTATATCTACCTATCACCAACATCTCTTTCTCCTTAGTCTAACCTAAAGCACTCCCCTCTCTCTATGAAACTCCATAGCCCCTTGTACTTCCTTCAAAATTCCTTTTTTTAAAATTAATTTACATTTAAAGACATTCATCAAAATCCCTCATCCCCACACACATGTGACATGTATGAATTCCTTAAAGAAGTAGAATGGAATTGGGGTTTTATCACCCTAGATACATCTCAGGTATATTCAGAAAGGCTCAAAGATCTGCCTCTAGCATATTAATAATGCCTCTAATGCTTTATTCGATGTGAACCTGGAGTCTTTCTCCATCATAGGGTACACTTTGTAAGGGCATATTGATCTTTTAATTACTTCTGAAAAGTCCCCTTCCATTTTTTTTTTTTTTTAGATGACATTTTTTGTGCTTCATTTTCTCTTCTGGTTCTTCTTGTAATACATATTTTGCAGCATGAATGACTGTGGAGAATTAGGAAGTAACCAGACCCATGCTTGCAATATAGACTTTGAACTTACCTCAGTCACTTTGAAATATCTAGAATTCAAAGTAGGTCTTTTTGTTTCTTTTGCCCTCCACCCCACCACAAAGCCTACATGTAAGTGTAAGCACACAGAGCATAACTATTACTGCTCAGAGCCTGTGAGGCAAAATATTCATCCAGTGGTTACAGGCTATCACAGAAAATGTTAGAGTTAGATTTATACCACTGCTGAAATATTTGACTGTAAACAACAAACACTTGTCACAACTTCTCTTTGGTTCTCCCTCTATGCAAATTTATTTATTTTATTTTGAAATACTGAAGGGGAAAATTTCAATCTATTATAGTGCAATTTTGTTTTGCATGATGATTTTGAACACATTAAATCAAATTTATGGTTTTAATACTAATAAATAATATCTTTGGAAGTTTGAAATTGATGCGACTAATTTGTTCATGGACAAATTAGAAAGTTTTGAGACAGCACATTAGTGCCGTTGTCAAAGTGGTTTTGGAAGCCCTTGAGATCCAAAGAAATCTGCTGGGCCAAAATATTTTAGTATTTTAAATAATAATGCAAAGATACTGTTTGCCTTTTTCCTGCTCATCCTTTCAGGAATATGCAATGAAGTTTTCTAGGCACTACATGATATCTGATACCACAACAGATTGAATGCAAAGACAAATACGAGGATTCAGCTCTCCTCTGTCCAACCAGAAATTAAATAGATTAGCAAACCTAAAACACTGACATGAGTCTCATTGTTTCTTGAAAATATAGCTTTAAAATAAAAACACATTTATTTTTCTTAATATTTTATGAGTTTGTTATGGTTATTTAAATGAAGAAGTATTAAAAAATTCCTAGCTTAATTTCTGATGTGCTAAACCTGTTAGATATAATGGTCATAAACGGTTCTTTGGAGTCCTTAATTAAAACCCCATGATCATCAAATAAATTGTCTATTTTTTGTGTGACAGTTATATTATTTTGAATTGTAATATTTGAATTATGATTTTTAAAACATCATGCCTCTTGGAAAAGCCTTATTTTTATCTGAGAAAGAAATTTATTATTTTGATTTTACTTATTTTTATTAAAACAGTACAATGAGGGCTGGAGTGGTGACTCAGTGGCTAAACTTGTCTGACATGCGCAAGGACCTGAGTTTGAACCCTAGTACCACGTACACAACTAAATGTTGGAGAAACAAAGGCCAGATGGAAAAATAAATAAAAATTGATTCTCTCTTTCTCTTTCTCACTGTCCCTCTCCTAAAAAAAAATTACAATGAAATAGTTGTTTTGCTTTACCATCATATTTCAGAATTACTTTTCTTTGATTTTGAATTTGAATTTCATTATATGATTATTGTTTAGATACTGAAAATGATTCTAATATTCTTGCAGAATGGAAACAGAAGCTTTCCCAGGGGGTTAATCTTAAAATAGTACAGTAATAATTGCTTGACTTCCCAAAGTTTACCCTAGGTTAGCATTTAGGGATGGTTTTTTCCCCTTGATAAAAACAATCAAGGACATACTAGAAGTGACATATACTACATATAACATTATTATAAATAAAATATATACTAATAATGGGTTAAATAAAAAAGATTTTTAAAAAGTTTCAGTAATATAAACATTAACATTCTTCACATATGAGTAGGACCACTAATGCTAAATAACCAAGGGCCATATATATTTTATTTAGATATTCTGTCCCTGAAAAAGAGATTCCCACAGCTCTACTCTCTGAAATTAGGGCTATTAGATTTCCATTAGCTGAGTATATAACTCACACTTGAAAAAAAGAATAGCCATATGTTAAATACTTCAAGAGATAACTAAGAAGGCTAGAGAGAAATCTAGGGCTTTCAGTAAACAAAATATATATATCAGAAATAGAGACATTTTTAAAGTTTAGAGAGCAAACATAAAAGAGCCATCAATGTAGAAAATTCAGATTTGAGTAAATTTGAGCACTTAAGAAAACAGAAAGCATCTTTTATTATTTAAAATTTTTTAATTGACATGCAGTAACTGTACATATGGCATATCAATGTGATAATTTGACACATTTATGCAATGTATGATGATCAAATCAGGAAATTAGCTTTTCCATCTCCTTAAACATTTATCATTTCTTTGTATTTGGAGACTTGGAAATCCTCTTTTCATGCTTGATAAAATTCATAATGAATTGTTGTAACTATAGTCACCTTATGATTCTGTAGAATACTAGAATTTACTTCTGTATCACTGTATTTGGGTACCAGTTATCCAACTCTGCTCCCTTCCTAACCTCTACTGGAACTATCTACTCTCTACTGAAATCAATATTTTTATTTTCCACATAGAGAGTATCTTTAAGTTTGCCACTTAAGGGTTTTCAATTTTTTCAGTGACTTCCCACTGTTTTTGGACAAAGTCTGTATCTTTTGCATGACAGATGAGATCTTTCACAGTTTGACTCCAACTCTGCATTCCAGTGTGATCTGAAATTTCTTTCCAGGCCTTCATTTATTTCCTTTTCTTCCCACTGTCTCAATTTTAGGCATATCCAAATACTTGCTTCCCATATCTCTGTTTGTTCTTTTGTAAAATGTATTTTCCTTTCTTCTGTCAGTGAAAATTGTTCAAGACTTGAAAATGGACTGAAGAGATTACTGAGTACTAGCTAGAAGATCCTGTGTGGATTGTTGATTCCACAAGTGTGTGCAGAGTGGATTGACCTATCAATTAGATTGTTTTATAACTTCATAATGGTGGAAGGTAAATTGTAGATAGCTGATAGCAATACAAATGAATTTCATCCAGTAGAGCATAAAAACCTTTGCAAATAAAAAATTGATACATTCATTCTATTTATGAATGAGAGCAAATGTCTTTAACATTCTGAAAATCACATTTTAGTACCTGCCTTTCCCAATTATCACATTAAAAACTCTTATTTACTACTTAAGATACAGTGAAAATACCACAGCAGTGTGAAATTATCTATTTCCCTAAGCAAAAAAATTAGCTTTTTAAAAACTTTATAATGTTCCTATTATACTTTTAGGTTTTCTATGAACATATATTGATGTATATCTACATACCAAATTGTTTTATGTCTTTTTTTTGAGAGAAGGACAATGAGAGAGAGAGAGAGAAAGAGAGAGAGAGAGACAGAAACAAAGAGAATCAATTTTTATTGAGTTTTTCATATGGCTTTTGTTGCCCTGACACTTAGTTGTGTGTGGGGTGCTGGGTTTGAACCCGCGTACTTGCACATGCCAGGCAAGCGCCATAATTGCCAAACCACTGCTCCAGCCCCCTATGTCTGTTTTTTTTTTATTTTCCCATTAGACTCTTCCAAAAGGAAAAGAAAAGCATGTTTTATTCATTGTCATATTACCTTGCTCTTTGCCAAGTATTTAGCACATGACATACAGAAATTTGCCTGGTGAATGTTTATTTGTGAATGAAAGTAAGAAGAAGGTGACAGGCAGATTTTAGCTCCTGTTGATAAGGGACAACTGGCTGCTCAGAGCATAAAACAAAACTTTTTCACTTGTCATTTTTATGGAAAAATATATTTTGGCAAGAGATCAAAGAGTTGAAGGAGAAGGTCATTTTGAAGACAGAATGACCTAAAGAGATTAAGGGAGCTGAGATTTGGAGACTTGTACTATGGCACTTTTTTTTCCTGAATTGCTGTAGTCAAGATGTTTTTCTTCTGTCATAATGTATGCATTATGAAACTGGGGATGATATTTATTGTAATTATCAAGACAGAAAAATTCCTATAATGGGATGTTTGAGTCAAAAATGGGAAGTTGGCAGCCTTACTTGTCTTGTGTCTGAATGAGGTTGGGAGAAATTTAAAGTACATATGATTTGAAATAAAATTAAAAAGTGGCTAGAATCATCATTATGAATTTGAAAGAATCTTTGTCTTGATGATTAGCATTACTCCCATGTTTTTACCATTTATATTTTTATTTAGGTACTTTTAGAAACTACTTTTTGGCAAAATGAACAATTATTAGAGTGAAGAGATAGATTGGCATTTGTTAGGTGTTCTTATTTAATTGTTTTGGGCTACTAAAGATTCAGATGTTTTCAAAAATGCTTGGACAGATATTTTTCCTGTCATTTCTAGTACTGACTCTATAAAGGGGACACTTACAAATAGTGGACTTAAAAATTAGCAATAAATGCTAAATTTATACGCCAGCAGGTGAGAGAAACCCAAACCATTCACTGTCACAGTTCACTGCCGTTGCCATGGCAACAGAGGCCAGTTACTGTCAGTCCAGAGTGGCTTTGCCAGTTGACTTCAGCAGTGAACTCTGTGTGATGTTGCCGAATGTCTGGCTTCTGTGTTTCCTGTTCCAAGCAATTGTTCCTTATTCTGAATACTAATGACTAGTCTACAAAGGCTGTGGTTCAATGCTGTTGAAAACAGGACTGTGAATCATATGTAGAAAAGGAGGGAACATTTTGCTTGTAGTGAATTCAAATGTAATTGGATTGTGTATTCCCTAACTAGCTATGCCAGTAATTTATTAATAATGTTACCTTGCTATTATTAGGCAGCTGGGTATAAATGAAAAATGGCAGCGCATCCGTCATCATTGGGTCGACTGCTTTTTCTGAAAGGCTTGCTGACTTCGGCTGGTTAGCACCATCATGTAAATCCAAATGATTGTGCACATGCCTACCAGAAAAGAAGAGAAAATTGCGACTGAAAAGCTTTTCCTTTTAAAAATGTTCATATATTGATTACTCTGACATGGAGAGAAAGCAGCTGCCCGATTAAATAAAATGGCTGAGACATTTATAATGGGAGGGAAAAAAATGAAAAGCATTTAAACGTATTCAAAAAGCTAAACTGTTCTTTCTTTTCTCTTTTCTTTTTTTAATAGAGAGTCATTTTATTCATTTTTCATCAGTTTTTTTTTAAGACACTTAGTTGTGTATGTGGTGTTGGGGTTCAAGCCGAGGTCCTCACACATGCCAGGCAAGTGCTGTACTCCTGAGCCGTGTCTCCAGCCCCAGCTTTTGCTTTTTTAAAATAAATAAAACTGTTGTTTTAAAATTCTTCTTGCGTAGTTGTTATAATGTGGATCAGTGAGACCCACATCGCTTGGGTCACTCCCTGTTATGGTGTAGATCTAAAAAGGCTCCCCAAAGAGCTCTGTTAGGCAGTGTGTAGAGGTGAAAATATTGGATTATAAGAGTTTTAATATTGTCAGTGTATTAATAATCTGAATGGACTACTAGTTGGTAACTGTAGGCAGGTGGGGATGGCTGGAGGAAGCAGGTCACTGGGTATGTGCCCTTGGGGACTGTATTTCGACCTTGGTTCCTTGCATGCTCTCTTTCTCTGCTACCCGAATTCCTTGAACTGAGCAGCTTTCTTCTTCCTCCCTCTTCTGCCATGATGGTCTGCCTCACCTCAGGTCCAGAGCAGTGAAGTTGGCCAGTTATGGACTGAACCTCTTAAACTGCCAGCCTCCAATAAACGTTTTTTCCTTTTGTGAGGTATTTCAACCACAGCTGTGAAAAGCTGATACATTCTCAATACCAGAGATCTGAGGAGCAGAGATCTTGTAATTACGTTCCTCTGTAGAGCATAAGTTCCTCGAGGGTAGACAGCTTTCATCACTGAATTCCTGCTAGACAGCACAGGGCCTGATCCATATTGAGTGCTCAATAAATATTTAATGAATTCAGTGAAACTCATTGATTCCTCTTGAAGGAGTTTCTGGTATTTAAGCCCATAACATTTCCTGCAAGAAGCTTTTAGGTTCTTCCTTTCATTAAAAAGCATAATAGGCCATTAGCATGGGCTTCCCTGCTAAGTCTATGATATGGAGATTTTGCAGGTAGTTACTTATGGCTGTCTCACGTTGAAGTCTCTGTTTTTAGCAGATACTACTCAAAGATGAGTCTTCCCATTACCACTCCTGCCCTCTGCCCCAATAGTGGATTCAATTAATCAGAGCTTTTGGTAGTATCCTTGGCCATTTTGAATTCTTAGGCTGGTCATTCCCTCCACCTTTGATAGCACAAGTTCCAGTGGTTATTTTAGGCAGATATTTCTATTGTTGTTCCTCCTCTTGTGCCAAATCCTATTCCTGCTTCTTAACTTGGAATTTCATTTGTCTGCTCCTGCCCCACAGAGATATCTGGACTCAGTTTGGGATGGTGGGGAATAGGTGGGGGGTGCTCTAGTAAGTAGGTCAGGGATGCTGCTAAACGTGCCACAATGTTCATGACAACCCCCACAACAGACTTTTTAGTCATAAAATGCCCAAGGTTGAGAAATCTTGCTCTGTTACTTTAAGATCTTTTATGGAATTTGTTCAAAACTCTTCAAAATTACTTTTTGTACCCTCCTCATCTTCTTTTTGGAACTGTCTCCCAATGACTCCCCCAGCTTAGTTTGTTTTCTTATATTTTAAAAATTTGATTTCTTTAAGATGTCAAGATGTTGCCATGGAGAGAGAGACTCTCATTTTCTGCAGCCAGTGCCTGAAACCATAGGTATGTAGTTATTGTGCCAGTAGACCCATGTTTCAGCAGGTAGAAAGGCAAATATGCAAATGAAGTTCCTGGGATAATCAATCAGGGATATCCTTTTAAGGAAGACTCGTAAAGGAAGTTCCACAATACACTCCACTGAGTGTGGAAGGTGTTCTGTAAATAATATTTTGCATTGGTATAAACCTTTTTTCATTGTATAGGAATTTTAAGTTGAGTATTTGTGTATTATATCAGATTCTGGAAAGCAAAGTGTCTCACCAATCTTAATATTTCTAGGATGGGCCATTTTTTCTTTGAGAACCCCAAATCGATCTCAATACTATTGTACTTATTTAAATACAAAAATTAAACAATTTTTATGCTTGGATATAGGACTCAGATTTTGAATTCTAACATGAAAAGTTTAAATTTGACAACATTGCATAGTCAGGCCTTTACAAGACATTAAGAAGATGTTGATTGTCACTTGTTTAAGGAGTTTAGTGGCACTTGGAAGGAAACATTTCACATTTAAAACCGTTTACAAATATTAACTAATTAATTTTCATAAACTCTTAAAATAAGAAATGTTTTATTATCTCTGTTGAAAGATGTGACAATGGTTTGCCATATAATATTCTAATTTAGCAAATTCATGAGCAGTGATTAAGGGTAGTAATGTTTCTGCTTCCCAAATACTATAATTAAATTCCCTTCCAAGATGCTTTCTTTGTAAATAGCACAATATAGTAATTTCTTGTCATTTCCTTCAGGTGACTAGTCTAGATTGTTTAAGAGAAAGGATGTCTGGATAATCTGGGCTGCTATAACAAACCTCCATACACTGGGTAGTTTATAAATCACAGAAATGTACTTCTTACAGTTTTTGGAGACTGGAATGTCCAACATCAAGGTATCAGAAAATTCATTTCCTGTTGAGGGCCTCCTTTCTAAACAACTATCTTTTTCTTAGAACTTCACATGATGAAGGAATGAGGGATCTCTTTCTAGCCCCTTTTATAAGTATATTAATCTCATTCATAAGGGCTTTGTCCCCATGACCTAATCACTTCTCAAAGGCCCTACCTCCAAATACCATCACTTTTGGAATTAGAATTTCAGCGTATGAATTGGGGGAGAGGGGACAAATATTCAGACCATAGCACAAAATAATGGGATGAATTTATGTTGTCAAAATTGTCTAATCTCTTAATTTTTATTTAAAATTCTTTTAAATATTTTCTTTCGTGATTATTTGCATCCCTAAAGTTACAAAATGAAGCATTTTTGTTACTATCATTTTGAAAAACAAATTTCTTTTTTTAAGTGTATTTATTGTTGTACCACTAAACTGATTCAAAATTTAGAAACATATCAAGATGGTCATACCTCACAGTATTCAAATAATTGGCAGGCTCTTCAGATTTCTTTCCTTATAAATAGAAACTTAGAAGATTCATTAGTACCAACTACTAATGTTGGCTTCATATGGGAAAAAAGAAGCAGGATACTTTCTATTTTTTTTCTGCCATAACAGTTTCCCATTATTCCTATCTATTTTTCCACAGGGAAATAAATCAAAACTACTCTGTCCATTATTTGCTTTAAACTTTTGGAAGTTGAGTACAAGAAGGAGAAAAATATTAAAGAGGAAGGAGATAGAATTAGAAAAGTTATATGTGGATCAGTCATAGAGAGTTCAGAAACAGCTATCCATTTGACTGAATTAGCTCTGACCATATACTAATGGCAAGTCTGTGACCATGACTAGGTTAACATAGGCAACCAATATTTATTGTGTACCTGCTATGAGCCTGGTACTGGAACAGAGTGAGATGCAGTCTCTGTGTACAGGAGCTTCCAGGGTGGGAGACAAGCGGAGTAGTTCAGAAGTTGTGGCAATGTAAAGAATGAAAGCATCTTCAGAAATTGGCTTCAGTGATTTTTGTAGCTCAGACCCCCAATCTTTCTGATGGATAGAGAAAGAATATGGTTAATCTGATAGCATATTGATTTATTTAAAAGTTCTAGAAAATTCAGACCAATTTATTCCATTGCCAGGTATTATTCTTATATTTTAAAAAGATTGCTTAAGAGGGACATGATGATTGTTATCTG
>PVKS010021126.1:0-35713 GCA_004027875.1 Aplodontia rufa | reverse complement strand
ATGGTTGACATGGCTTTACCTCATGGATGGACAAGTGGCCACCTGAACCCTTGATTCAGCATCTAGGCATGATTTGTAGACTGCCCCAGTCATCCCCAACTGCACAAGTCTCCCCCCAGGTCTGTGTCTCCAAGTTTATAATCTATAAAGGACAAAAAGGACCATAAATCTATAAAGGTCACACAAAGGACATCTGTGACATCCTCCATTGTAATTTATCAAGGGCTGAATTTAATAAACACTGTGTAATATACTTTAATAGTTCTTTTTTTCTTCTACCTGTTGAAATCTAATACCTGGTTAAAAAAAACTATAAATCTTTGTTTCCTGTATGATTTTGTGTATGTTTGTGCACACCTGCATATTATATGTTATGTCCACATATATGCTTGTGTCTGTACATCATTTGTATAGTATCAAAATTGGAGTATGGATAAATGATCACTCGTAAATGAAATAAACAAACAAAAAATAATTAATGAATCCACATGCTTTTTAGTTCACCTGACTTAAATAAAATGTTAACAGAAAGGTCAATTTTAATTGGTTAAAAATAAGAGTAAAGGGGCTGGAGCAGTGACTCAGTGGTTACAGTCCTTGCATGGCATGTGTGAAGATGCAGGTTCGAATCCAAGCATCACATACACAATGAAGTGTTGAAACAACAAAAGCCACACGAAAAACTAAATAAAAATTGATTCTCTCTTTCTCCCTTTCACTGTCTCTCTGTCTAAAAATAAAAAATAAAAATAAATGAAAAAGAAAAAATTTGTTTAAAAAAACAAGAGTAAAGATTTCTTTAAAATTATTAACCCACGTGTTTCCTTAGGTGGTCAGCCAATGAGTAAGGGGTTGGTTTCTATAAAATGTTTCAAGTGTAATGTCCATTGCTTTTAGGATTTTTCTGTGGAAGGAAAAAAATGTGACTTAAAATGCTAAGTAGGCTTGACTGAATGCTTGGTTTTCATGGGAAACCTAAAAATTAACAATTAAAAATGGGTGAATTAGATTTAACATAAGTGAGATAAATGTGTTTGATAGAGGAGATATCTGATTAATTTCCAATTTAAAATACAAAACATCAACTACTAAATATAAATTCAAGTACTCTTGGATTCTTTAATTCTATAAGGTAACATGTTTATAATGTTTTTCTAAACAATTGCTTTATAACTGTGGCTCTATTTATGTCATTTAATGTTTCGTAACTGGTTAAACGTAACCTGTCACCAACAAATGATGCAAAAATTTTATGTCACTGTATTGGGATGGGAATTTTCTTTTTGGAAAGGTAAAAAGGAGAGCCTGATTTAATTAAAGGTTTGACAATTTGGAACATTAAAACCTTTTGCCACTTTTTCCACAGAGAGGAAGTTAAGAGCTCTCAGCCTTTCTGTTGATTCATGTTTCAGATGTAATATTGTATTATGTTATATATGTGATTGGGTTGATAAACTTATGGGCCTTTGTAGAGGCTAAATAGATATTAGAGATACAACAGTGTTATAAAATTATGTATCTAGGTTTGAATCTATTATGTAAACTAAGTATGCTTTTGATTTTATTAACTTAATTTTGTATTTTCCCTGTAAAGCTTTCTACCTGTTCCCAGTTAGTGCTTCACAGATGTACTACTTATAACAAAACAACCTGAGTTAATTTGAGATAATAAGCCATTACCTCCAGGACAGATAGGATATAAAGCTGACTCTCAGTTCAAATACTGACTCCAGTTAAATGGAAGGGATCACTGTAAAATTAGACATTAAAGTTAAAACCCATTTACTTTTATTTCAAGACCAGTAAAACTGGCCTGCTAGCTGTTTAAAACCAAAGTCAAGGAAGTAAAAAGGTTGAGGAAAAGGCAGTCAATTTTTGCCCCTTGCCCTCTAAAATCAACCTGGACCAAGAGAATGACAAGATCACTCTAAACACCCTGCAACTCTGGTGAGTCACCTTGACCTCCTGATCAGGGCGACTGTGAGGATCCTAGAGAACAGGAAACCAGCTAGTGCATAGTGTGCAAAGAGCACGGTCATTGGAGAGGGAAATGTCTCTGCTATTTCCAAGGGAAGCCACAGGTGGTCAGCAAGACCTTGACCCATGCTGGCAGATGGCATAACTGGAAAGTCAAAGAGCCAAGAGGTTTCTCACAAATTCCCAAACGAGACCTCTGAGGACTCTCAGTTGATCTAACAGTGGATAAGAACAATATCTATTACTCCTGGCAGGAAAGTATAACCAAAGCATAGTAGTAACGTGGACATTTAAAAGAAAAGACAATAGTTATTTTAATGTATTTTTCAATGTATACTTGCTTCAATCCTCCCAAAAGTAAGTAAAACTGTGAGGTTATAAAGAAAGAATTCTTGTGTGGGAATACCTAACAACTATCCCAAAAGATTCTGATAAAGGCAAAAGTTTATCCTGAGCCTAATATCACAAATATACAAATCTTCCTCATCCCCTATACAGCAGACTTAATCTGTGTTTCTGACTTTTTTTTTTTTTTGCTGTTAACATTATCTAGTTCCAAACACAGATAGCCTCGAACAATCATCACTCTTGAGATAGCCTGCCCTCTCTTTCTCTTTGAGTGTGAAATCCTTGCTTTCCTAAATAAATCTCTCCTCAGGTCTCAATAACTGATGCATGCTGAAATTCTTGCCATGTAAGTCAAGACTCTGTCACCCTGAGTTCAGATCCCCCTCTCCAGGAATTCCTTGGATCTTCCTTTAGTGGCAGAGATAGGCACAGGGACAAATGGGGACCCAGCACTCTGACAGGGTCTGAGTACCTTCCCTTCCCTGAAATTGGGTCCACCCTTGAAGTGGGCCCAGCAGCCTGCTCCAGCAGCCTGTACTGGGGCTCCTCAATGCCCTAATTAGTGAACTACAGGTGCAGTGGAAGAGGATAAGCAGCAACAGGGATAAGGGGCTTGGAAGGGACAGACAAGAGGTAAGCATTAAAACCAACCATTGGCTGAGCAGTGTCTACACTTGCCTGTCTACACCACTTATGGATGGAGTAGGGATCCACTCTCATCCCATGAATTCTTTATTCTACTTAATTTATCTTCTACCTGGTTTACAAAATATTTGAAGGCAGTTTACTTTAAAAGGTGCATTCAAAATAACAAGACAAAGTACATTTCAAGGGAAACCATGTACCAAAGAAGATAAAGGTAGGGAAGAAGAAAAAAACTATGAACATGTGAGATATGCACACACCAAAGATACTAACAAATCCTTTCTACTTGCTACTGGGAAGCTAAAAATTTGGTTTCTCTTTTTTTAGTAGTCAAGAAAAAAGAAGAATGCATGAAATTCATTTTTCAAAGCCCAGTGCATATGTCTCCTACCCCAGGAAGACCTTCCTAACTATGTGAGGGGTGCAAAACACATACTTTTAGATCTAAGTATAACTTCTCTTCTTCAAAAATTGAGTTTAATAAAGGCAGACTATGACTATGTCTTATTTACTTTGGAAGCAGGAATGGTTTGGGTATCATATGGAACTGGGTTCCATTCATGTTCTATACAGCAGCTGTAGGATTTTGGAACTTTGTTAAAAATCTCTAAACCTCAGGAAGTTGCTGATTCAGGGGAGAATTGCTCTAACTCTTGTGCATGAAGAGCCTGGAGGTCAGGGAAGGCATTACTTACCTGGTCCTTTACTTGCTAACATGTGGCAGATCCTTATCTACTCAACTTCTTGGCAAAGGAGGCTCAGGCTTAAGGAAAATCCCTTGGCTCATCAAATAACCTCAACCTGGGCCTTCTGCTACCAAAGTCTTGCTCTTTTTATTGTGCATACTGATTTACCTCACCCTCTCATTTCAGCTGCCTTCCAGCGAAATGTCCTTTTATAAAGAGTCACAGGTTAGCAGAAATGGCATCTGGTGCTGAGACAAGTGCATGCTTGCCTTTGGGGTGGGTCTGGCCTTTGCTTTGCATGCCCTTCTCTGGTCCTCTTGAGCCCTGGAGAAGTCAGGAGGGTCTATGGTGAGGAGTGACCATTGCTGCCACAGGAGTGGCCACTGAGAGTTCTCTCATCTGTTGCCTGCCAAGCGCTGTCAAGGACCTGCATTTGTTTACAGCACAGGTTCTCATTGTTTTTTGGAGCAAACTTGGAAGTAAAAACCTTTCCATGAGACATTCTGGAATTGAGGCAAGTGGAAACAGAAGCTAGACCAGACTCCAGGAGGTCATGTAGTTGTGGATGTAGATGTGGGTGTTAATCCACCTGGTGTTGGGTATTAAGGTGGGCTGGGCTTGGTGCTAGGGTGGCCTCCACGGGAAGGCAAGTGCTTTTGCAAGTGGATGTGCAATTTGCTTCAGATCTCTTGGACTATCTGAGTGTGTGGGTTTAAACTAGAAAAATATCTGCTTGACTATAGGTTCTTGGTGGCTACTAAGCTATTTTCTACTTCTACAGCCAATGTGGGCTGCGTTTTCGAGGATGGCAGCTTTGTAGAAACTGATTGTGTATGTGTGTGTGCAGGGGTTGGGGGGACACATTGTCCTGGTAGCAGAACACAAAAGCCTGTGGATTAATGGAGCAAGGTCCAGAGTCTCAGAGGGGTTTTAAAATCTGGAAAATTCAAGCTGGGAGAAGAGAATTAGAGATTAGTTGGGAGGTGATCTCGATATCTATAGCTGAGGAGAAGGTATGGAAAGTCAAGTTCATTAGGCAAGGTGAAGATGTAAATGGAAGGTGAACAGCCAAGTGAGAATGTGGGCTTGAAAAGCACCTTAGGTCTTTTCTCACAACAAGATTAGAAATAAACAAGATTAGATTTCAGTTAGGAGCACTTTATCCATGGTATTAATTTTCAGTTAATATAGTCACCAACTGGAGTTCCTACTATGTGTTGAGGGTCGTGTCTAATGATAAGGATGCAGGAATGAGGAAGGTCCTGTCCCACTTTCAGAAGCTGGCTTTCTTGTGGTGGACACAGCTACCTAATAAGTTAAGCAGGGAGGCCTGGGTCCTATGGGGCCTGTGTCCATATCTTGTAGGTGATGGAAATCATGGATGGGTTCTCAGAAGGCAGACAGCAAGGTCTCCAGCCACTTTGCAGTATGCATTTGAGTAGAGCAAGCCTGGAGACAGGAGTAACCGATTTCAGAAACATTCAGGAACTGAGAGAGGCAGGCAGAAGTTATTTGTGGCCATGTAACCCAGGAAACATAACTGAAAGTCCACTTTCATGAGAGCTGAATTTGAGTTTTCCCTGGACTCTGTATGAAACATATTTTCTTCTCTCTTGGGTGTCTTGAAACTCCTTTCTTTGGTGTCACCGAGTTCTCCCCAAAGTCTATTTCTCTTGTGGTGTTCAGGAGTTTCATGGTCTTTCTCACCATGAGTGATGGTTATAGGTGCTCCCCTCATGAAGGAGGTGCACCCTCCTGCTCCTTCCAGATTTCTCCAGGATTTCCCCCGCAGCTCTGCTCTCTCTGTATTCATGAGATTGGGCAGCTTCATGGGCATATCAGTCATGCAGTGTTGGTTGATGGATGCATCAGGGCATCCCCAAACCAGGGAAGGTATTTACCCAAAAAGGTTCAGGCTGGGAGGAGAGAACCAGAGGTTAGCTGGGAGGAGATCTCAATATCAATCCCTGAAGGGAAGGTATGGAAAGTCAAGTTCATTAGGCAAAGTGGAGATGTAAATGTAAAATGAACAGCCAAGTCAGAATGTAGGAGCATCAAGAGCAAGGTAACAGGTTGGAGGAAGAGATGATAAATGGTTCGGTACCTGATGCACACAGAACAATGCTGTGCTGGGCGCCCCTGGATATGGCTCTATGTTAGCTTCAGCCCCTGTGGCTTATGGAAGCCTGAAGAACTCTGGTGGAACATATAAATTCAAATAGGAATATAAGTTTAATGGTATTTTCAACAAAGACAGGAGCAAAAGAAAGTAATGAAAGAAAAATAGATGTCTAGCAACAAGCATTAAAGGGCAGGGGAATGAGCAAGTGGCTTTTAACCACT
The DNA here is from genome assembly GCA_004027875.1 of Aplodontia rufa. Taxonomy (NCBI): domain Eukaryota; kingdom Metazoa; phylum Chordata; class Mammalia; order Rodentia; family Aplodontiidae; genus Aplodontia; species Aplodontia rufa. Next base: position 29,714 of record PVKS010021126.1, on the reverse strand, counting down.
GGTGTTAGTAGATGCTAGTGGCTGGGAATATATAGCTCTTACACACTTTTACACATCCATCCTCTACCCAGAGAACATAGACACAGTGATGGAAGGAAATTATATTCCTAATACAGTAAGACCTAGGAAGGAGATGCTGGAAGCTGTGTAAATACTAACATGTATTTACTAATACTAAGATGTGAAGCTGTGTAAATACTAACCATTTTGAAAATTCTAAAGGCTTTTTTTTTTCTTGATGGTGCAGAAGTTTCCAGTGAAGTATATCAGGGTAAGCACCTTTACGACTCTCTGACCTTCCTGAAGCAAGGGTGGCCAACTGTCACCTGGACTAGAATGTCAGGGGTTTTGCTGCCTTGGCTGCGTTCTTTGCCTCTTGCTATCACTTGTCCACCATAAATCCTCTCTATTTGGGCAGATTCATCATGTTTCTAAAGGAGAAGCCATGGCCTAGAGGCCACCATGGAGATTGTGGAGATGTTCCCTGTGGTTCATATGTTTAAATGGATGGTCATTAGACTTAGGTGCTCTGATCTCTGGGTCCTACATAAGCAAACTGAAATCTAACTCAGATTTTAAAAGAAAAGTATACTTAAGCTCAGCTAATCACAGGTGGCTGGTTGGACATTAGTTATATTGTTTTGAACTTCCTACAGAGATAGTCTAAATTAAGACAATTGATCAAACTGAACTAATAAAAAACTTTTTGTTCTGCTTCCACATTTATCCAATAAAAATACCTTTCTTTCCTGCTCCTTGGTGGAGCCCCTGGAACTGCTTGATTCATGAATTGCTGCTTGCTCAAATAATCTCTTTTCATATTTTCAGGAGCCTCAGTTTATCTTTTAACACTATATAAGGGTTCTGGCTGAGGGGATCATTGGAATGCAGTCCACACTCAGCTTGCTAAACCAAGTGCCCTGACATCTAGGAAAGGCCACCTTTTCCTAATTCAAATAAGAATACATACATGCCAGTGGCAATCTTGTCCTGACCAGGAGCTAAACCTCATGAATTCCCATTCTCAACCAATCACATTTGCTGTTCATAGCAACCTAGTGGATCAGGGACATTGATGACTATGGTCCACAATTTTAGTGGAGGAGATGGAGAAGGGCATGGAATTGAACTGACTTACATGGGAGTGATCTCTCAATTTGCTAGGGTCAGAAGTTGAATCCACTGAGGCCTGGTCACAGTCCAATGTCCTTTCCACCATATCTTCCAGTGGTAATTTTTCCCTCTCCAGACTCCCATTACAGGAATTCCCAGCAAGCAATCATGTGACTCAGAGGTGTGGCCCAGCTATTATTATAGGGCAACTTAAGGATGGGATCCTAGCTCAGCAGCACAGAAGGGCATCTGGTGGAAATGCCTCTCTTTTGGAAATGTAGTACTGAGCCTTTGCTGGTGCCCACATGGGGACACCTTGCTGAAAATCTGACCTGATCTACCTCAAGTTCAGCCTGAATCCTTATTTAGCAACTTCCTTTTTTCTTGCATGGTGCATATTGGCAAGGAGGTGGGTGAGCATGGGGTGGACTTGCAACACATTAATGAATGGAATCTGTGCCTTTTCTCTGACCCAGCTTGGCCAGCTGCACTGGGCTGAAATTCCACATTCCATTGTTCTCCTTATAAGAAAACAGAACTGGCTCTATTTAGCCCTAGGAATTGTCTGTGTAGGCTTGTTGAAGAGAATTTGCAAACCAGATGGATTTACTGTTTACTGTGTCTCCTCTTGTACAAGGGAAAAAATATTATTTCTGAAGGCCATCAGCACCATGGTTAGGATGGTTTACCAGCCATTGTTTACTTGCATTCTGAACTCTGTGCTTGCTCAGTAGAACTTTCCCACTTCTTATCTTCATGCACATTTTATGCACACCAGTCATAGTGGTCAGAACTACCCAATTTCTTTCTCAACCCACTACCCTTCTTTGTTAGCCCACATAGTCACAATGATGAGGCTTTGGTTGCCAGCTCATACGGCACCTTTCATCCACCCCTCTGTCCTGATTACAGATTACATGACCACGAATGTGCACCCAGCTGGAGCCATTCTCTGAGAATTTGGAACTGAGACAGTAAAAGAGACTTACTGGATAGGAAGGGAGATTCAAAAGCAAATTAAATAGATGGAGAGGGTTGAAACAAATTTCAGAGAGAAACAGAGATGGAATTATAGACCTGTCTCTGATTCCAGACCTATATGAGACTCAGCTATGTTCCTTCTTTTGAGCTTCAGGACATGTCCCTATATTCTTATGATAAAATGTTCCTTTTTGCTCAAATTATCACTAGTTGGTTTCTATTAACTATGATTAATAGTTCTTTTTTGATACTTTAGCCAAATGGTTCTTGAAGCTTGACCCCTGGAATGGCATAATCACCTGTTAGGTTCCCCTACGCTATCATGGATGGCTGGGAACTGAAACCAATAAATCTGAAACTCATTTTGGTTCTTTGGTTTTTGCTGACCCATTTTCCTACTGTGGGGAAAAATCATGCAATTGGACCATCCTAGAACAAAACTAGGAAATCAGCTAGGAAACAACAAGGAAATTACCTAATTCATCTTCAAGGAGGGAAAGCAAAGCCTCTATTTACTGATTTATTCACCCACTGACCCATTGATTCATTCATCCATCCAACATTCATTGAGGTACTTCTTGGTCTGGATACCATGCTAGATACTACAGATTTATAAAAAAGACCCTTGTGTTCTCTGTCATCCCTGAAAATAATAATAGAACAGTATGAATAAACAGGTGGAATTAAAAAATGTATAATCTTTACATGAAGGGATCATGGTCAAGAGATGTCTCCTGCTGAAGTAAAAGGTGAATTTAAGAAATACAAGGCGTGATAGTCAAAGCTGGCGACAGAATGAGAAAGCTGAAAGACAACATCTGCTTTGGTTTCAACAGCATACCATGCTGTAATTAATAGCAGCAGATGTTTTACAAGGACCTCCCAATTCCTTGGGCCATATTTGAGCCGACCCTGGATGAATGACCTTTCAGCAGGTAGATCCATTTGCCAAATACCGCTCCTGCTGTTCATATTCTACATGGGAAGGGCTGCTTAGCTCTCATTAAAAAAGAATCCTGTGTCTGCCACTACTTGACAGTGGAATTCATCCAACCTCAAGTGAACTCCTTCTGGTATCCAAAAAGCCTGGCTATCTTCTCAATGAATCTCCACCCAGTTCTTGGCTTTCTGATCACTGAAGCTTTCAGTTATATGCAAGATGGTCTGAAAACTTTGAACTCCTCCCCAGACAGCTCCTTAGGAAATTCATCCAATTGGATGCTTCCTCAGACATATCCTTTAGGGTAGTGTGGGACCAGTATTTCAGATGCAAAAGAGATGAGAATGGGCTGGAGGTGAAGACAGATACTCAGTGATTGTGTTAAATTCTGCCTCATATTTGAAGGGTGGTTTTTCTGTTTGCGTCAATTACAAACTGCCTTAATGAAAGTCAAATTGTGTTTTTCTTATTCCCAGACCTTATATAAGAAGAACAAAAATAATGACTAACATGTTGTATGGGATAGATAACATCCTTAACCTCATTTGACCCTTGTCACTACTCTGGAGCAGTTATTAACATTTCATTCCCTTTTAACAGACGAGGAGAGATTTGATGAGGGATGAGAGACCTTTCGTCAAAATGTCTGAACTTGTTCTTAACCCCAGTTTTCTTACTATGGATTTTATGCTCATTCCATTGTACCAGGCTGTTTTAAAGGTTAACTATTTCTTGCCAGTATGCAGGATTACAAGAAACTTCCTGGGAAGACTTGGAAATATGGAGTGAAGATTATCCTGGGCATGTTGGAGCTTAAGATAGGCATAAAAGGATTAGTGAGGAGACAGGGTGGCTCCCAGGACTGTGAGATTCAGCTGATCATAATCCAACCATAGATCTTAAATATATTAGAAGGAAAGAGAGCAGGGTCACAGAGGGACATTTTGGCACTTTGTCCATGCTGCATGATAGGGGTCACATGGGGCTATCTTAATTGGGTGCTATTACATGGTTTATTTATATACCTCCTCTTTTTTTTTAAAGAGAGAGGGAGAAAGAGGGAGAGAGAGAGAAAGAATCAATTTTATTTACTTAGTCATCTGACCTTTGCTTTGCTGACACTTAGTTGTGTATATGGTGCTGGGGTTTGAACTCAGGTCCTCATGCATGGCAGGCAAGTGCTATAATCACTGAGCCACCACTCCAGCCCAATCCAACTCTTCTTAAAGGGATATCAAGTTCCCACAGCAACTTTCAGAGTGTGATGTGACATCCCAAGCAAGGCAGCCCATTGGGAGAAAACATACTGGCTGAGCCAAGGTGAAGATTTCACTTCCACATGAACTCCTTAACCCTGGGGAACTGCACGTAACATGAGTAACACGGGTCTCAGGAGATTGGATCAGGATCAGCCCCTGGGTAACAAAATCAAGTTTCCCAGCCTATGGAAATGCAGGTTAAACCCAAGTCAGTAAAGGCGAGAGTGAGATGCCCTCCTTGCTCTCCTGAATGGCCAGCCTCTTGGAAGATGGAATTGCCTATTGCTTTTCCCTGGCAGCATGTTTTGTTTGCCTCAAAGACACAGTGTTCATTGCCATTCCTACAGTCTTGGCTGTATTCTTGCTAGAGGCCAGTGGTGCCAATGTGTCCAGGTCTCATGCCAAATCTTGTCCCAAATAATTGGCTGACTACCTGGTCGATAAAGACTACCACCTAGGAGGATGACAAAAAGGCAGGATGAGTGAGACATTACCCTCCAATTCAAGTGCCTAAGCTTGCAGGACAGACTGACTTGTGCACAAGTCACTTTAATAATTTTAATGATTTTCTGTGTACCTCCAATGCATCAGTCAATATGTGAAACATTTTCTATATGTCATTTCATTTATTTTTCATAAGTAACTGAGAAACAGACAAAAATATGAAGTCTTATCCAGGTGTGGTGGTGCATGCCTGTAACCCCAGTGAGTTAGGAAGCTGAGACAGGAGGATCATGAGTTCAAAGTCAGCCTAAGCAACTTAGCAAGAACTTGTCTCAAATTAAAATATAAAGCGGTTTGGGGATGTGGCTCAGTGGTGAAGCATCCATGGGTTTAATCCCTGGTACCAAAAATAAAAGATGACTGGTGATGTGGGGATGTAGCTCACTGTTAGACTATCCCTGCCCTTAATCCCCAGTACCTAAGGAAAAAAAGAAAAAGAAAAATAAACCTCTTGATACATTATGCAATCCACTTCATATCATAGAGCTAGTAAGTGGTAGAATATAACTTAAACTTCAAGACATAAGCTGCTGGAAAGACTATCAGTGAGGTTCCAAATAGATGGGAATAGAGTATGCAGCTAAAATTGTTCTGGTTACTTCCACTCATTGCCTGGTTCTTCACTAGAGCTCATTAAAATGAGGACTCCTAGGCAATTTGAAGAGTACTCACTCCTTTATTAGTAGAAGAACAAGTTGGAGAAATTAATGAATCCCAATCCAGAGTTCTAGTCTAATATGAATCAACAATGAGCATCTAAGAACTATTTTAAATATCAAAAGTTATAATGAAAACTGTGCTTCTGGCTCAGATAGTGCTGCAGACATGGACTAAACTGTTTTGACTGGAATTTTATCGTTCTAGTCTAGTTTCCCTGGCTATCTCATTACTCTTCATGAGTTCTGATTAATTAGTAAATATCAGTTCATTGAACCATTTTTTTCCTTTTTGGTGGTGGAGTTGAAACCCAGGACCTCCTCCATACTAGGTGAATGCTCTAGGTCTGAACTACAACCCTGGCCCAGTTCAATGAACTTGAACAAACACATCCTGTGCACTTATCTTCTGTGTGTAGGACACTGAACTGTGTTCTAGGGATACAGAGACCAAGAAAGGGCACTCTTCATACTTCGGGAAATTTGCCATCTAGAGAGGGAGGCATTTCTGAACCAGTGTTTTAAGACATTTTCTTTCGAATTATAGCCATAATCCATTTCTGGTATAAAGCATGCAAATAGTTGAGAAGTATTCACTTTCTCAGGCACTGGAGAGCCACTGGAGGACTTTAGACTGGGACTTTCTATAATAGGATTGGTATTTGGGATACCCCTGTAATCTGGGATTGCAATGTGCAGGCTGGACTAGAGCTTGCCCCTGCTGGAGGCAGAAAGCCCAGGAGGCAGCAATGAGGCCACCATGTGACTTCAGCCAGAGATGGGGGGCCTGAACCAGGATAGAGACTGTGGAGATGGATTGGAGAGATCCTTAGAAGGAAAAATATATGTCAGGTGACTGAAGAATAGGAAAAATAAAGCTACTTTGATTCAAGAAATGGGCCTTACTAGACAGACCTTTTCACAAGCTGGTCTCCTGGAAAGGACACTGGAGGTACAGCTAACCAAACAACCATTCTGCCTGGGCAAGGGCTCCCTACCAGGTGAATGCTTTGCCATATTTCCGATTCCAGGAACTGACTGGAATAACACTTATGCAATGGGAATGCACGAGGCCCACCTCCAGGAGCCTGGCTGATGGAGAACTTGGCAAGGTTGGAGTCCTTTGCAGAGTGGAAAGTCCTGGTGTTCTGCTTCAAGTGAACTTCCCTGGGACACTCATTTCAGGGGAAGTCAAAAGCAGGCTGCGCTGAAGGCTTGTGGGCTGGGCCTGGAGCTGCTGGCAAGGAGGAGCTGGGGGATGTGCAAGGAGGGGGACCATTACCCTGCATGGCCATTTCTGCTGTAGAAGAAGCAGCAGATCCTGTTGGTAGGATGCTATGCTGCCTTTTCTAGGCAGTAGATAGAGTGAGGGCTTAGGAGCTAAAATAGCCTGCTCTGTCACTTCTGATTACCTCTTTGAATTTCAGCGTCCTTGAATGTAAAATGAGGATATGCATAGTACTCACCTGCTAGACATGTTGGGAGAAGCAGCCACAATCGATGAAGGCACTGGTGATTTGCCCAGCACACTAGAAAGCTAATGAGCGTCAGTTACAGATGAAGGGTCATGGCTGTCCAGCAGATTCAATCCCCAGGAGACGTAGGGAGGCAGAAGGCTATTTATCAAATCAAAGGACAAGTAATACTGAAAATAAATGCACAGTCACTTTATGCATGCCAAACGTATGTATGCAAATGAAATCATTCTCAAAATGTCACCAAGGTTTCTGATTTAAAGTTATCCCAGTGGGAGTCTTTTTGTAAATCTGATGCTGCTACTGTTTATAATACAGTGCTGCTGTCTCATCAGGAGCTGCTCACAGAAAGAGGCGATTGATCTGTGTATCCCAAGGACTCGTTTGCTCTTTTTCTTTTTTTATTAAACTGAATTGGTTATCAATAACCCATCATCCCATATTTGTGCAATGTTTTATAGATTGCCCTGGACTTTTGAGCACATTGTCTCTTTGTTCCTTGAGCAACCTAGAATTGTTGTTTAAGATTAGGGTCAAGTCTTGCTTCATAGTGGGGAGACTGAGGCTCAAAGGGATAACATAGCTAGGAAGGAAAGGATTTAGAATCCAAACACTGACTTTCAGTCCAGTGTTTCTTCTTTCCCCCAGGTGTTAGTTATTTTCAGGGACTTCATGAACCCACTTTCCTATGTGCCTGTGTGAAAGGCACATGGAAGACCCCTGGGAGTTGGGCAGGAGTGCAGTTTCACTGTGAACATGGTTGTTATGTGATGGGGCGAATGCTTTGTGATTGAATGTGGATATTCTGCGCATGAGTGCAAGTGTGTGGGACAAATACTCAGACGAGGCGTATTCATTCTCCACCCTGGCTGTGTGGGAGGGATTCTGGGTGACAACCACCACCATTAGAATATTAAGACCTTGCTCTTCAGAGAACAGCTTGGAGTCCTTCCAACCAACTTGTCACCAACCTCTTGGTCTTTGACAAAGGAGTCTAGGAAGATCTAGCCGGCATTCCTCACCAGCCTCCTTCCACCTCTCCCAGTCGGCCCCTTCGCCATCATCCTGGTGGGTGCATCCTGGAACCCAGGCATCTTTGCCCCACCCCATTCAGAAGGACTTGCTTTTCCCATCCAAGTAGCACCCAAAGTTACTTTAGGTCATCATGCATGATCAGTTTTTGTATTTTTGTGATAGGGTGCCTGGGAAATCCACTCATTTTATAAAACCAAAAAGGACTAAATGCAGTTTTCTCATCAGTCCTTACAGGAAGGCTGGGCTAACTTTTAATTCTGGTGCATTTATCTTGTGCAGGTAGGGCTGCTTGATGGCAGGTGGACACAGAAGGCTCTCTGAGAAGATGATGTTTGGGCTGAGGGAGAAGGGACTAGCAGGAACACAGCTGAGGAATACTTACGCAGGGAGGGAGCAATGGGTGCCAAGACCCTGAGTGTTCAGAGAGAAGGTTGGATCAGTGTAGCTGGGCCCAGGGAGTGGGCAGTAGAGGCTGCCCTAGGAGGCTGGTGAGGCAGCAGGGGCAGACATCAGGGGGCTTTGGTTAGTTTGTTGGCTCAGTGAGTATAACCTCCCTCTCACTGAGACAAGTGGAAGAACTTGGCACAGTAGAAGCACAATTCCAAGAGTAGGTCACATGCTCATAGTACCATTTCTTCAAAGCCTACTGGAATACACAAAGAATGACCAGGGACTGCATTATTTTCCTGATTTTCCCAAAGCCAATCAGGCAAGCAAGCAAAGATCAAGACCAAACACTTTTGGTTTGACCAGAATGCCTTTCTGTGGCTATCAGAGAGGAGTGAGGAGCACAGACTAGGAAACAGTCAGGGCGCCCTCAGCAACATCTGTCTCAGCACCATCACCTTGGAAGTGACAGCAGCTGGGTTGTGGGGGGTCAGCAGGCATAGGGGAAGGGGTGAAAGGTCAGCTGACAGCAGACCCTCTGCAACTGCCTCTCCCCCATTCTGCATGTGGCTGCTGGCCTCACCTTCCCCGCAGTTGAAGGAGCAGTGAGTCCCCTGAGGAGTGCCCACCTCACTCCGCTCTGTCATTCTACAGCACACACTTCAGCCTGTGCTGGCAGACAGACTTCAGGAAAGATAGAGGGGAAGTTACATGCCTCATTTCCCTTGCTGTTAAGGCTGACTAGGAGCTGAATTATCTAAGATGAAAAATACCACCAGTTGGCCGTGTCCTCATTCCAGAGCTGATAATCAGGCCCTCGCTTTCCAGCCCTGGCTCATAGCAAGTGCTTGCACCTCACTGATAATTAAAGGTGCATTTTAGAAACATCCCAAGTGTCTGCCCTGCAGTCTCTCTAAGCCCAGTCTCCCTGTCCGCCTCCTCTTCAGGGACTAGTTGTAGGCCGTGTGGTGTGGCCCATGCTGTGCTGCTTTCTCTGCTGTCTTTTGGCTCATGTTGCTTTCAAATCCATTCCTTCTGCTTCAACTTCTGGACTTGCTTTGCCTTGGGACCCTGATAATCAACTTTCTTTTGTCTACTACTGCTGTGGCTCCCTCACAACCTGAATTTTAGCCTCTTTTGATTCAACCTGTGCCTGAGACCCCATGAACCTTGGCACTCTCTCCCAGTGTGCAACCTCGCTGGGTTCCTGGGGGCCCCCAAAGCTGAAACTAATATGAAAAATGATGCATTCAGCACACTGTCTTCTAGATCCCAATGGTAGAATTTGTTGCAAATGATAGAATTTTATTCTTCTTTGGTCCTGCTTAATATGCCATTGTATATATAAAACGCATTTCTTTATCCATTCTTCCATTGATGAGCACGTAAGCTCTTTCTACATCTTGGCTCCTGTGCATAATGCTGCATGTTAAGGAGTAGATTTTATGTGTTCTTACTATCTAGAAAGGATAGGTTTGTGAGGTGATGAATATCTTAGCCTTATTTAATCTTTCTACAATAAATGCATGTATTATAACATTGCATTGTGCCTGTAAGTGCATACACTTATTATTTGTCAATTAAAAGATAAAAATGAGAGATAAAAAAGAACACAGTAATACAATTGGCCACTCAGTCCACCCCATTCCAGTCTTGCTGCAGGGTGTGGTGTCTTCCTGTAGCTGTAAGGAAATGTGCTCACCTAACATCCGCACATACTTTCCAGCCCTTCTAGGGCACTTGGCACTGTGCAGGCAGGCGAGTATTGTAAGGAAGGGGGTGGGCTCCTCAGAGCTGAAGGAAATGGCAGTAGTCTTCGGAGTTAGAGAAATTTGAGTTCAAGAGAAAGCTGCTTCACTTAGTTGAATGTCCTTGGGTAAATGACTTGACTGTGAGCCTCCGTCACCTCATCTGTTAATGGAGATAATAATTCCTTACAAGGTGATGGCTGATTTGGAACACTTAGAGGATAAAGTATTTAAAATTCCTGGGGTTCAAGAGATGCCATATGAATGGCAGTTATGCACAAATGTACCTAGGTTCCTTCCCTCCCTCTCTCCCTTCCACCTTTCTTTCTTTTTAATCTTTTCTTCCAATAACGCTGCTCATCCCATCTCTAAAGGCTTGTGCCCATGGAGGAATTTACCAAGAAACTAAATTCCACTTTCAGACTGCCTGCAGAACTCCCACTGCTGTCAGGGAGATTTCTGGGCCTTTAATGAGGGGAGAATTTGATCCTAAGACTCCTTGTTAAGATAAAGACCTGGCTGGTTTATTAACTCTATCCAGCTGGGTACAGACTTGCAGAGAAATAATTAAATGCTCTCTGCTTAAGAATGGTCAGAGTTTCACAGAAAACCTGGCCTGGATCCCTGGGAAATGAGAAGAGTGACCTCCCAGCCCTCTACAGGAATCATTTTTGAAGAGCCTAGAGTTGATAAGTGTTCCTCTCTGAGAGAATGCTCTTCCTCTCCCCTCCCCTTATCTGGACCTGGTTCTTAAAGTGCATATGAGAACATCATAGTTAGTTTATCCACTCAGCAAATATTTGCTGAACGAACACTGGACAACAGACACTTTGCTAAGCTTGGAGCTGGGGCGAGGGTGCTTAGAGGACACCAGCTTGTTAAAACCACTTTATATATAAAGAGACCAAGACCCAGAGAGAAGCCACAAGTCTAGGATAACAGGTTCGGTCAGGATGTGGGCTTGTTCTCTCTCCCATAAAATGCTTCCTTAAGCTGAGCAGGGCAGACCCTTCCTGCCTCCTCTGCCTCCCTCCCCCTCCACCAGGAGACTTTCTTTGTTGTCTCAGTGTTAGTGCCTGGAAGGTGTGGCCATGCCCATCACTTCTTGGCTTGACCTTGGGCCATCAGGCATTGCAACATATAATTTCCTGCCTGCATTGATTCATTAAATATATCAGAATGTATATACAAATATACATGCTCAATATCTTGCAATTAGAGGTGATTTAGTATTTGAATAATTAATAATTTTTATTATTGCTATTATTATTTTTATTTTGGACTGGGGAATTGTTCCCAGGGCCTCTTACACATTAGGCAAGTGCTCTGCCACTGAATTAGACCTCCAGTCTTTTTATATTTCTATTCTTTATTTTGAGACTGGGCCTAAGTTGTTCAGATTCGTGATCTTCCTGCCTCAGCCTCCTGAGTTCCTCAGATTTCAGGCATACACCACCGCTCCCAGTTTTATAGTAATTGTTATTCATAGCAATAACCTTTACTCAGACTTCTAGTTTGAGAAATATTTTCACACATATCTGCACGGTCATTTGCTTTTAGGCTTAACAGGCATTAAATATTATTATTCCTTTCTTTTTAATGGTGAGGAACTAGAAGGTCAGAAGGAAGTCCCTTAAATTTCAGCAAACAGTTAAAGGAACTTGAATACTGTGTGTCACCTTTGTGACATCCTACTGTACTGTGCTATTTGCACAAAGAAAAAACAGTGTGATACAAATTGCAAGAAAACCATCTATTAAAATAGACTTTGATGAATGGGATAGAGAAATCTTTATGCAAAAGGTAAGAAACATGTAAATTGTCCTAGATGGAGGAATATTATTCAAGAGAGGGTTAAGCATTAGATAGGAGTGTGTGTGTGCACGTGTGTGCATGCATGTGTGTGTGTGTGTGTGTGTGCATGCATGCAAAGGGAAGGAGGATGTATACAGACTGTTCTGTAAAAAGACAATAGCCCAAGTAGATCTTGGGAGAAGCATAGCATGCTTATGGAATGGTGAATTTGCAGGCCTAAGCCAGAGAGTATGTTCTAGGGAGATGCAACGGGGAGAAGGTAGAAAAGGAGATGGCCCCTGGGGTTGGTGTGGGGAAGAGAGAGTTCAAATCTCTACCCATAATTTACTAGTCACATGACTTTGGGCAATTCTCTTATCTCTGTGCGCGCCTCTTCTGTGATATGGTCATTATAGCTAACTACAACAAGGCAGTTGTAAGCATTAAGTGAAGCTGCGCGTGTCATGGCCCATCCCCAGATTCTTCTAGGTGATCAGGATAAATTAGTACTCGCTCTTGACCCACGGAGAGAATGCCTTGTGGGTTGGTAATGCAAGGTCTGTACAGAAGCTTAGCCCCAGTTCTGAAGCATAGAATGATAGGCTGATGAGTGTGAGGTAATTCCCTGAGCGAGGACAGGTTGGCCATTTGTGACATGTGAACAAATACATTTTTTTGTCTGCTTTTATTCATTCGTTTTAAGAAAACTGTGGTCAAGGTGGCTTATAAATTGAGTTTGGAGGTAGATCAGGCAGGGGGTTACTTAAAGGACTTAAAGAAGAAGAAAAATACCCTAGGATAGCATAATAGAAGAAGAAAGGGGGGAGGAGGCAGAGCAGAGCACCAGACAACAACAGCAGCTAGCATTTATTGAGTACTTGCTGTATACCAGGTACTTTCCTAAGCACTTGAAAGTCTTGTATCAGACAGATTATACCTGATACTATATATACATATATATAATATTAGATATTGATGTATCAGATATATTCCCTTGTCCAACAGTACTTGCAGCACACCTGAGGTGAAATTGTTCTCATCTGTATTTGAAGGTAAAGAAATGGAGGTATGAATAGGTGAAGGCACAAACAATGTCAGCCTCCACCCCAAGGCTTCGAAAGTGGGTTTGCTTCCATTCGTCAGGAAGCATGTACACACTGAAAATTGAACAAAGATACTTATCTCTGCTGCTCCTTCATAGTCAATCCGAGTATATTAATGTTTCTTATTAGAATGTTTGAGATCGTTCATTACTTCCATGTAATTGTAACTTGGTGTACATTTATATGTATATATTTATATGTAACATAAATTAAGCTTATATTTATATATATTTAATATGTTATGTGTGTGTATGTTAGGCATATTGTCTTCATGACTATAATTTTAAATGGTGGTTTAATATTTTATTGAGTGAATACATCAGAACTATGTTTTCTGCTAATCTGAAGATCTTGGGACATAAATCTTTGACTGCAACTCTTATGTCTTAAAGATACAGTCCCTGAAGGTGAATTCCTGAATGAAATAAAGTGGCTAATTTCATGGCTAATCATATTGCAAATTTGCTTTTCTCGCAGGGTTGAACATATTTACAATATTTTGGAAAAATATATGAGGGAACTAATTTAACGCATTGTTAATATTGTATATTATTATTGTTGATTTTGGTAACTTTGTTGGGAAAATATGGTAGACCACTTCAATCTTAATTTGTATTTTTTACTTATTGAAAGGATTTATAATTTTCTCTATTATTGATACTTGAGGTTCCTTTGTGATGTTTCATTTTTTGTTTTATTTTTTGAAGACTAACTTTTCAAAGCAAAAATTTGCCTGTTGGCATAAGTGAAGTATTTTATGTAGTGGGAGGAGGGATAAAGTTGAGGAATCGGGAGCTTTTGAGTCTGGGAAAGAGGTCATTCCTTAGCATCTACCAACATGAGGGGCCGGAGTTGCTATAAGAGTACTTGTATTCCATTTTAGTTTGGAAAGAGGTCTGAGCTAAATAGACATTTAGGAGTATGGCATATGCTATAGTTTGAATATTGAGTATCACCCAAAGGTCCATATGTAAAGGCTTTGTTCCCAGGGTCAGGGGATTGGAAGGCACCATGAATCTTTAAGCAGTGGGGCCTAGTAGATGGTCCTTAGGTCTTTGGAGGCAGGCCCTTGAAGGGACTATGGGACCCCTGACCCTTGTTGGAGATATCATCACTCACTCCTCCCACCCCTGTTCCTACCACTGCCATGTGCACCTTGAAGTGAAGTGGTCAAGGGCCATTTGTTGGGCTTACACAATGTCTGTCTTTCAGCCTCCAAAACTGTGAGCTAAATGAATCTTTACCTTTCTAAGTTAGATGCCTCAGGTATTTTGTTATAGTAGCAAAAATCTCACTAAGATAGCATTTAAACAATATTGAAAGTCATGGGTAAGCTCACCAAGAAATGAGTATAGACAGAAAAGAAGAATGATCTGAGGACTAAATGTGCCAGCATTTCAAAGTGGCACAGAACAGATGAGAATCTTAGATGAGGAGATCAAACCATGGAAAGTCAAATGATTTTTTTCACAGTGGGTAGCTAGGATAGACATCCAAGCTCCTTGTGTTTCACTCTGAAGTCTGTGCATTAACCCTTAGCAACACTCCAAATCCTGGAGAAAGAAAGAGGTCTTTTCCTGGAGACATAAAATATGTGTGGCTTGCCAGAGTCCCACCTCTAAATGGGCTCCAACAGCAAGTGAGACCCTTAGTCTTGAGCAAGTTAGATGCTTCACTTGCTGATAGGACCAGGATACACATCCATCACTCCACCTGGTACAGTACTCAGTGATCTCGAGGGAGCAAGAAAGGTCTGGTAATTAAGAAAGATTCCTTTCCTGAGCTGCAGTGGGTCACAGTGACTGTCAGAGTTAAAAGATGGATGGCTTAATAAAGACCACCTGAAAAGGCAATTGAGTAGCGAGGGAAAAACAATCATTGCCAGCCACCCACCCACTACCGGCAGTCACCAGTCAGAGACCTGATGAGAAAGCTGAGGTGCTTGCAGTTATCTGTGCTGGATATCAGTTGGCCTCATTCTATAGTTGAGAAAATCTGAAAGAGCCATAAGTTGCATCCTTCATTCATAGGTACCCCTGGCCTAATTCCTTGACTGAACAGGTACAGATGAATTAGAGCTGGTTCCCCTGTTCTCAGGAATTTAGAATATTGCAGTGTTCATGATTGTATTCAAGATCCTGAATGCACCAAGCCTTCTATTTTATAATACTGCATTATGCATGCTTTAATCTTTTAAAACTTCATTTCAATAAAGGTGTGTTGATTTAGAGCCCAGTATATAGTAAATGCTCAATAAGTGTTTAGCTGATGTGAAGTGCATGTGAACTCATAGAGAAAGACCCTAGAATCAAGAACTAGGAGAATAGCATTGTAGTTACATCTTTGCCAAAAATAGCTTTGTAGCTTTAGACAGGTCATTCTTTCTTCTCTCGATCTTAGTTGGCCCTCCTGTTAAAAATAGGGTCGTATTTAATTATTTCGGGAGATATCTTAGATCTAAGGTTAGATTTGTTAAAATCGAAATCAGCATTGTCTATTTGGATACCCTCTTCCTCCATTACATCTCAGGATTAGGGAGACATCTAGTTCTTCCTATATCCCCACCTCTTAGCAGTGTTTGTCACACAGTCAGCATTTGTTAACTGTTTGTAGGCAGAAGACATTCATTAATAAATAAAGGAGCATTGGGTCTGGAGTGGTTATGGTGCTTGCCTGGCATGCATGAGTACAAACCCCAGCACCTTGTATACAACAAAGTCTTGGAGCAACGAAGGGCACATGAAAAACTAAATAAAATTGATTCTCTCTCTCTCTCACTATCACCATCCCTCTCTCTTAAAAAATGTTAAAAAATATATAAAGGAGCTTCCTTTGTGTAATTTCTATGTATGGTGTCTTCTGAGAAATCCATGTGTACATATTTTCTATTTGGATATTCCCCCTTGGAAACTTTCTGGTTCAGACAGACCATCTTTGTGTGTGTGTGTGTGTGTGTGTGTGTGTGTGTGTGTGTGTGTGTTTTCTAGGATTACACAGTTGGTTTGCTCAAGAAAACAGTTTGCCATTGCCTGCTTTAAAAGCAACCTAGCAGTTAATGAAGGACTCATGGAATAAATCGTGATGTTGGTGAGGACATATCTCCACTTCCAAAAACTTTGTGACTACTTTACCCACCTGCAGAACTGGTTGTTAAGGATTCATTCACTCACTCACTCACAACTCATTCTTTCACTCGTACCAGGACAATATCCCTTGTTCTCTTGCTTTGTGCTGGGTTGGTGCTGTGGGTATGGAGATGAAAGAGGTAGAGTGATTGTCTTATTCCTTGTCAGGGAGGAGCCACAGACAGGCAGAATGGTGTGATCAGTGTTCTGATGGGGGCAGGCGTGCAGTTATGTGAAAGTAAAGGGAAAGGAAGCTCTCATCCACCTAGGGAGTGTAAGGACGTCTGAGTAGAGGGGATTTTTACACTGACATTTGATAGATTAGTACAATTGCTGTATGGATAAAGGAGGTGAGAAAAGGAGGAAAAGAAAACTAGGGAAGATGGAGGGAACAGTATTCACAAGGGCATGAAGCAAGGAGTAGTAGGTGTGCTTGGGGAATTAAAAGGAGTTTGAAATTCACTGTGGTCCAGAGTTTTGCTGTTCAACAGATTGACATCACTTGGGAACTTCCTAGAAGAGCAGAATCTTGAGCTCCACCTGGGACCAAGGAAATCAGAATCTATATTTTATTAAGACCTCTACGTGGTTTCGGCATACATTAAAGTTTACAAAAACTGGGTATAGATGAGTTTTCCAAACTATAGCCTTCATCATGGAGGCTTTATTAAAAAAGCATACCACCTTAGAGTTTCTGAATCAGTAGCTGAGAATTCTCATTTTTCAAAAGTTTCTAGGTTATGCTGCTGCTGCTGGTCCAAGTCTCACTTGGAGAAACACTGGGGTAGAGTATGGTGGATGGGTAAGTTCTGGGCAATGAGCTAAGTAGGTAGAATTTCTGGGCAAATCCAGAAG
Source organism: Aplodontia rufa (assembly GCA_004027875.1). NCBI lineage: Eukaryota > Metazoa > Chordata > Mammalia > Rodentia > Aplodontiidae > Aplodontia > Aplodontia rufa. The sequence continues at coordinate 12,739 of PVKS010021126.1, read as the reverse complement.
GACCTTGACTGCAGCTGTTTGGACCTCCTCCTGCAGAATTGTGGACCGCTGTGGAGCCTTTACACAGGACCGTGACAGGCTGTGTGTTTGTGTTGGGTAGATCTCCCTGGCAGCCTATGAAAATGACGGAGGTCTCATATTCCAGGTGAAGCAGATGAATTCTGAACCAAGTCAGTGGTGGTGAGATGGCTTCAAGATAAATGTGGGGGTCAGAATCTACAGGAATCAGTGACTGACTGGATGTGATGGTGGGAATCCCAAGCCTCCTCCCACCTGGGGACCTGGGTGCTGCAGGACAGCCTGCAGTTCACTCACTTCCTGTGGCTGTTGCCCTTTCATGCCCAGAAAGCCGCCCCGCTTTATTTGCTTTCTCTTCACAAGACTGCCTCTGGCCCCATCTGACAGGTTTCAGCCTGTAGTGTTTGAAGAAAGGGGGGCAGTAAACCATTCAGAGATACGATTTATTAATGGGAGGCATGTAATTACTGCCAGACACAGCAATTTGAAGAGTTTATGGCTGAAGGGTTTGGTGTCATTCATTAAAACAAAGTGGGCTCTTGGCATGGATGCTGTCACCCTCTGACCAGACTGGTCTGTTTCTGTGAAGGCCCCTCCCCCAGCCTGCAAGTGGAGCCTGGCTAAAGGGGCAGAGGCAGATAAACCAAGAGGACAGTGTGTCTGGCTCTGGAGGGACTTTGCTGAGACACATTGGAAGAGCAGGCCCTGGCTCTTCTTTATTTTTATTTTTTTAATCTTTGGGACCTCTGATTCCACAGTGAGATGTTGGCGGACCCTCTCCTAATGATCACCTCTGCTCATGTGGCTTCTCTTAGGCCTTCCCCTCTCCCATCTTGCAGCTCACCAGCCTTTCACAGAACTTGTGGCGCAGACCATGGAGGTTAGCAATGCCTGTTGACAAATGGAAACTGAGGTCCAGAAGGGCTTGGTGAGCCTCCCAAAGTCATATGGACAAAGGGAAAAGTATGTACTGAGCTCCCCCAAGTTGTTCTCTTCTCTCCCCTCCTCAGGCTGCTTGCTTGAGCCCTTCCATGAGTATCCTGGTGTGTTCTGAGAGCAGCCCTTTTTGCCAGAGGCACAGGGCCAGAGTTTAAACCTAGGATTTCTCTCTCTGAATGTGAGAGAGTTGAGCCTCAGTGTCTTCAAACCCGAAGTGGGAGAGGGAAGTGTATGACTTCCTTCCCTGGGGGTTGTCGTGTTAAATGGGGGTTGGCACTGGTCTCCTTTTCCCCCAACTTGTGACCCTCTCTGGGTCTCCCAGACAGCCCTGCATGACCAGGACAGGGATGTTGATGCTCAGATGAGATAATGGAGAGAAAATGTTTGGAAAATCCTTGCACGCTATTAAAATTGTGAGGTAATAATAGGAAAATGGATCTGCCACCACCCTGCCAAGAAACCAGCAACTTTTGAGACAAAACGCAGACCGAAGTCTAGAATCTTATATTGTGATTGATTTTGAACAGAGAAATTTTTTTCTGGCCTTTCAAATATCTATCTCAAAAGGTTATTCTGAAGATTAGAAAGAAATGTCCACAAAGCACAATATGGAACACATTGTAGGCAACGGATGTCTGGCAGGTATTGTGTGTGAGGATTCTGCTCCAACCAACCATCTAGTCCAGGGCAACTGACATCATATTTGTCTTGGCACTTTCTAATGCCCAGCACAAGGCCTGGCATATGGGAAGTGCTCAGCAATTTGTTGAACTGAGTTGGGTTCCATTGTATTCCACGGGGTTCTTTGAAAGCACAAGCCTGTGTTTTACTCATTTCTCTCTTTCCAGAGCCAAGCCTCATGTCTGGCACAGAGTAGGTGCTTAGTAAATGCAGGTTGAATTGAGATTAAACTCTGTGAGATATAAGGTGGACTCATCTAAAGTCAGCATGAACCACAGCGGGAGCCCAGGGCGTCAGGTGGGACAGGAGCCCGGGACTGGCACTGATCAAATGACAGCCTCGCTTCAAAAGCACGTGGGGGTGGGCACGGAGAGAAGAAGGGATGTGGTTTCTCAAATGCCTTTTTGACTGGGTGGGAGCCTCAGTTGGCGGCACGAGTGGGTGGGTGGAAGTTGGCAGTGGAGCAGAGGCCTCTGCCAGGGCTGCAGAGACAGGAACAAACGAGCTAGAGGAGAGGAAGCAGCTCAGATGGAGACAAAATGCATTTAGAATCTCCTTCCCCTCTCAGAATCCGAGGGAACAGACGTGGCAGCGGGGTGTGTGTTGGAAAGAAAACAGGCTTTGCCGTCAAATAAATCTGTGTGCGGGTCCTCTCAGTGCAAGCTGTGACCCAGGGCTGTGGGGTTTTGAATGTGATGCTTTATTTTTCTGAATCTCCATTTCCTCATCTAAAAAAAAAAAGGATCAGTGATTCTTGCCTTCCATGGTTGTTGTGGGAATCAAAAGAGTGTTTTGTAAGCAATAAAACAGGCATTTACTAAGCACCTGCTCTCTGCTAGGCACTGAGCCTAGTAGCTGCGTGGATTTAATCTGTAATCCCCTAATCCTCCTGCAAGGGAGTTATTATCATCTCCAGTCTCCACTTTCCAGCTGAGGAAATTGAAGTTCAGAACCACTGAGCAATTTGCTCAAGTGATAGAGCTGGAATTCCAACAGGGTTCTTTGTGTAAAGATGACACTGAAGTGTGTGCATAATGGTTATATTTCATGAATTTTAGTTAAGCCTGAAACTCCCAGGACAGCAGTTTTCCTTTGGTGTCAGCACTTTTTCTACCCTCACCTTCTTCTTCTTCTTCTTCTTTTTTCTTTTAAAGCTAAACCTTTGGCTAACCTGGTTGTCTGCGGAAGAGGATGATGCCACTAAGTGATTTAAACATGATGCATTCTTTCTGTCCAGGTGCTCTTTGGTTTCTATGGGATGTGGGGCAGGAAATTATGTCGAGGTGTTTGTATGAGGGAAAAGGAGAAAATGCTGAGTCTTCAGATGATCCAACAACATCTGAAATATCAAGGAGTATCCTTCCAAAAGAGTGCTGTCAAGTCCTTTGATATTTAACAAAAATCTTTCTTTGACGCTATAGGCACACAGGAGACAAATATGGAAGGTAAGGAAAGCAGATGAACTTCTATTGACATCCACATGGGTTCCTGTCTCAATGTGTCATTGCCTCAATTTCTCACTGTGATCCCCTGAGGTCATATAAGATACATTTATTGCATGAGGATATCCAGAATGGTAAATATTTATTTGAGATCACACAATGATTAGGCACCAAAGCCAAGGTTCAAGGCTTGGCTTGTTGGGTCCTAAAGCTTTTCTCTTACATTCTTCATTCTTTTTTCTTACTCTCTGCTTCTGAATCTGTGTGTCTCCTAATGGGAGCCACTGCTTCCTTGAAACCTCTTTCCTTAAGGAGCCCATTTTTTTTTTTTGTCTTTAGTGATGCTGGTGACATCCTTCAGTTTCAAAAGATAAAGAACTTTTAGCTTTAAGACTGCGTGGGACTGCCAAGAAGATCTGGAGCAGAAAACAGGGGTGAGCACAATTTTGGAAGGTGCCCTTGGTTAAATGGACATTGGATGGATGGTTCTATTTTTGGATATAGGCTTGGCATCAGGTTTTGTTTGTTTGTTTTGTCAGATTGGGTTGGACTTGGGAAAGGAGAATTCAAGAATCAAGCAGGAAAGAGGACCTCCTTTCAGCTCATCTAACTCAAAGCAAGTATTATGGATCCATGTACTGTTTTCACTCTTAAGTGTTTCTACCTAGATCCTTTGCTAGATGTGGAAGGTAACTTATGGGTCCTGTCTAGTTTAATGTTTCATGCACCCTTGAATTGTAGGTGATGAAAAAATCAAAACAAGCACCAACACCTGGTTTGCATGGCATTCTGAGTGTTCTCTCCTGGAGCAGTGGGAAGCTCACAGGCTCTGGTGTTTATGAGATACAGCTTTGACTTTCTGCCATGTCACTTATCTGTATAGCTTTGGAGATGCCATCTAGCATCTCTGACATCAGGTTCCTAATCTGTAGAGTGCATATAATAATGCCTGCTTGTTAAGGTCAAAATGGTCATTGAGTGCTTGGTATTTGGCAGACATTCACTGAATGTTATTTATTTTTTTCTCCCTGTATCTTGAAAAGTACATTCTGCGTCTATAATTTCTTAGGTAGAGAGGTGGAGTGATGACCTATATTTTTTAGGACAATTTGGACCCACCCAGATTGTTGGCAAGAACTGTCAGCCACAGTTTAAGACTTAAGCCAATGCCCATTATGTCATTATAAAGCCTGCAAAAGTGATTACTAATGTTACTTTTCCAGTTCACTGCAGAGCAGAGGGGAGAGTTTTTCACACTGCTGGTGTTTTGTTGGAGCACAGCAATACGAATCACAGATGGCTTCCTCAGCAGATGTGGCCCCATAGAACTGCAGTGCTGGTTTATGGGGATTTAATGAAAAGCTGGCACTCTTCCAGGCTTGAATCAGTCCTCTGGGGTTCTCAGCTAATGTACGTACAGACCAACCTGCAAATGTCCAGTCTGTAGATGGTGTGGGGAACACTGGGGTGAATCATTTTACCTGGGAACCAAAGTCCAACCACATGGCTGAGTTCACAGGCTGGAACAGAGGATGTGGAAGGGAAATTGGTGGGAGAGTGGCTTGGCCTAGAGAATGACCAGATAGCTGCTGCCCAGCTGGGGGTGATCTGGGCCCAGGGTAGAAGGATGGCTTTCTCAGCTGCTTATGGCTCACAGCATTTTCTTGCTTAAATTGGATTAGGAAAAAAGTGAGCAAGAGTCATATGCAAGTGGGGGGATAGAGAATAATAGTAGTTTCCGTTTAGTTCATGCTATAGACTGGAACTGGATTTGCCTCTGCTTGAAATGTTCTTACTCCTCTAATGGTCAGATTGCTATCTCTTCTCTCTTTTATTTTGGCCTAAATGTCATCTCTTGGTGAGGGTTTCCTTGACTGCACCCTGAAAGGCCTCCTCTAAGCTCTCTGCCCTATTCTGAGCTTTGCATGTATTGCATAACAGATCATGGTTTGCATGTTTGTTTTCTGCTTTGGATCTTTAGGAGAATGTAGCCCATTGAGGAAAGGGACTCTGTTCATCTTGTGGTGCAATGTGGTCCAGCGCCTGGTGGAGTACCTGACACAGAGTGAATATCCAGTGAGTACTGTCAGGTGATTGAATTCATTTCAGGACAAGAATAAGAGAGTTAGGTGTTTGCACTTAATGTTACTGTTTATAAGCTGTATGCCCATCCAAATGACTTAGTCTCGGATTTTTAGTTTCATATTCTTCATCTGTTAAAAAAGGGATAAAAATAGTTAGAGTAGCTGTTTATGAAGCATAACATTGAGCATGCAAGAAAAGGTCAGTAAGTTGACCTTTTATTATGCGGTCATTGAGGAATTAAGTTAACCACCAACCAATATTTACCAATATTTCTGTTCAGCTCACATCTATTGAACATCTAGCATGTTTCATATCCCACACAAGCACTTTTACCTGCTTTATTTTGTGTGATTCTTTGTACAATTGTGTGAGATGTTTTTCTCATTTTAGAACAAAGGAAACAGAGACTTAGGGCGATTAAGTGGCTGGAACAAGCTTATATAGCTATGCAGTGACAGGCAGTATTAAATCCATTTCTATTTTTAAAGTCTTAATTTTCCCCCATAATTCCAGACTGCTTCCTATTAACACTCACTCTGGATAAATAAACATAAGGAAGCCACATTCTCTGTCCTCTGGGGGCTCTGGTTTAGGTGATAAGACATATGTAAGAGTAAAATGAACACTAATAAAAACCAAAGGTTGTTGTTTTTTTTTAAATGCTGCTTTGAAGTTTACAAAGCCTGTCTCAATATTTACAACACATTTGAGTTTTAAAAGATTATTATCTGGGATGTATAAATAATTCGTACAAGTCAATAGAAAAAGACAAACAGCTCTGTGGAAAAATCAGCAGATTATAAGCAGGCAATTCAAATAGCTAATAATCATATGAAAAGGTGTTGGCATTACTAGATGTTGGGGACAGTCCAATGAGAACAATAAGATACCATTTCCCATCCCTCAGTTTTGCAAAAATAACAGAGAAACCCAAGTGTTGATGAGGATAGGGTGAAATAAAAACTATTATGCCAGGCTGATGGGATTATAAATGGGAAAATCAGTTTGCAGAACAACTGGCAATACCTATTAAGGGCAAATACAAAGAAGCCAGTGGAATCAGGGTTTCTTCCATAAGGTAAAACCTTAGCAAAAAAACCTCTAGCACGCTTGCAAGAAAGATGTGCAAAAATGTTAAATTTCAGTATTTTATATAATAGGAAAATATTGGAAGTAATCTAAAAGTACATTAAAAGGGGTATGGATAAATTAATGGGCCATTTGTTTTTTTAATTTATTTTTATTAGTGCATTATAGTTTTACATAATGTTAGGGTTAGTTGTCACATATTCCTAAACGCACACAATTCAGCAATACAATTTGTTCAATATCACTGCCCCCCGCCACATCCCTCTACCTGCCCCCTCCCATCCCCTGATCCCTTGTTAATGGGCCATTTGGAGATGAAATTTGAACTAGCAGTTGAAAGAATAAATTAGAGCTATACTAATAAATTAGAGCTATATTTATCAATGTGGATAAGTCACAGAAACATATTATTGAATAAATAAAATCAGAAATGCACAGCCATGGTATCATTTGTGCACATTTGAAAAATTCACAAAATAAGGCTGAATGTTTAAAATTAACTTTGCATATACCTGAAGACCTGGTCAGGAAGTATGTATGCTGCTAGAGGATAAGGAGGGCACAGGCCAGAATACTTGCAAGGAGTCATCACTGAATCTTCAACTGAAGTGTGTGTGTGTGTGTGTGTGTGTGTGTGTGTGTTTTGCAGTGCTGGGGATTGAACCCAGGGCCTTGTGCATGCTAGGCAAGTGCCTACCTCTAAGTTACCCCCCCCAACCCAAATAAATATTTTAATTTAAAAAAGCAAATACTGCAAATTATTAACGCTATTAGATCCAGGTGGTGGATCTTTGAACGTTTCTGTGTGTTTGGGATTTTTTTATTTCACAAATATCTAAGTAGTCCAGAGCTTCCTCCCCAAACCTTATGCAATTGTATCAGTATTAGGGCCCTGGAGGAAGGAGGGCAAAAGCGAAGGTTCAACTCCGCCTTTAATTTCAGTCCTTCTCTCTCTTGGCATCTGCCCTTCTTTGAGCTGATTGGGCTGGGGTACAGGTGCAGAAGAGACAAAGATTTTCATTAGAAAAGAGCCTGTGGCTTTGGTGGGGCAGGACCAGGGTTCAGGGAAGGGGCAGAGAGGACCAGGAGGGAAAGGTACTGAGGTTTTGAGAAGGTGGAAGAAACTGAGGTTCAGAGGAGAGTAACTCATTCGGGGTCCTACCAATGTGGAGCTAGAATCTGTCTCTGCTCACCTACCCCATATTCAGATTAAAAACAAGAGTTCATGAGAGACCAGAGCATGGACCCTGGATCCAGACAGGGTTAGGTCAGGATCCAGTGCTGCTGGTTAGTGTCTGTATGGAATTAGGCAGTCCCCCTCTTGACTCTCTGAGCTTGGGTCAGTTTTGCCTCTCTTAGGGTGTCATTGAGAAGAACAAAAACATGGCATAATGTCTCCCTTTAGGGACTTAGTGGAACTGGCATTGTGATTTATTCTGCTACCATCACTTACTATGGTCACCAGCATCATCATTCCAATTGGTTTCAGCCATTCTTCGGTCACTTGTTTTACTACCCTCTCCTCACTCCTTCCCTCTCCTCCCAGTGCAAATCAGGACAGTTTCCCTTGGGTAAGCATACCACTGATCTCAGCTTTCCAGTGAAGTAGACCCAAACCAAAGCCAACCAAAGCCAACCAAAGCCAGCAGAGCAGAAATAGGAGCAACTTTTCTTTGGAGCTCTTACTCTGAGGTCTCATCAATTTTGGAGGCAACCAGATCACCCAGCCCTGTGTAGCCATTGCTTAAAAAACCTTTGCAGTTTTTTTTTTTTATCTAACTTACAACAAAAGGATGCCTTTTGCCTATTTTATACATTGAATTTTCCAGCTCAGATGAAGGATTGGTGAATGCAAAAAGGAGGAAAATCTAGGTAGCAAATGATTTCCCAGTGATATGGAGGAAGCAAAACTGCTCTTATTCATGAGTATTAGAGACCAGCCTATTTTTTTTTAATCTTCCCAAGAGTTCTTTGACATGAAAACTTGAAGATCATGGAGCTGAACCCAATATTTCTCCTCCTCCTTTTCCTTCTAGCATCAATTCCAAAGAATAGCTGGGGCCTCCACCACTGTGCAACTTTTTATTTTATTTTGTATTATGGCATTATGTGTTCTTTTTAATTACTGTCAAGTGTGCTGTAGATCATTACTCTCCTTATTTTTTTTATTTCATAATTGATTTGACTAGTGGGAATTCCTCTAAAGCAATCCCTATGTCCTTTTAATGTGTTTCCATCAATCTGCGGATACCTCCTTGTTCTTTGGCACTAGGTATTCTAGACTTACCTTGTTCTTTGTCCTAAAACCAGAATTAGCAATTTCTCCATAGAACATCAGTTGTTTTGGTGGATAATGGTTTTTTAAAATCAAGATTTGGGTACTATGTGTGCTTGCTGCTACCAGAATGTCATTGTTTCTGGTCCCTTCCAGTGCAGAGCAAAGGAAAAAAACAATATTTCTTTCTCCCTTTACACAACATGCACACATGCATGCGCACATACACAAATATATACCCTGTTGGTTGTGTATCTTTGGAGAACCTTAATACTGGGTTGGATGTGTCCAATATCATTGAGTTCATACTCACCTTGTTCATATTTATATTTTTAATTCTTTATAATTTGCATAAAAATAAGTATATTTTGGGGCTGGAGCAGTGGCTCAGTGGTTACAGTGCTTGCTTGGCATGCACAAGGACCTGAGTTCAAACCCCAGCACCACATATACAAAGAAGTGTTAGAGGAACGAAGTCACAGGAAAAACTAAATAAAATTGATTCTCTCTCTCTCATTCTTTCTCTCTCTCTCTCTTTCTCTCTCTCTCTCACACACCGTTTCTCTCTTAAAAAAATAAGTATATTTACTCATTTTAGTCCTAGCCCAAATGCATGCCACAAGATGACTTTTCTGAACCTTAAAAAATGTCAACGTTACGAAAGGAAGTAAAAAAGTGGGAGAGATGTTTTGCATTAGTTAAAACTAAAGAGATCTGACAATCAAATGCAGAGCACAATACTATTTAGATTCTGTACAATATTGGGGTACTTTGAATATTGAGTAACATTAGATAATATTCTTTAAATTTAAATTTTCTGGGTCTAAAAATGATATCTTATTTTTTGAAAGAAATAAGAGATGAGTATTGAATTATTTAGGAATGAAATGTTTTGATGTTGGCAAATTATTCCTAAATGGTTCAAAAATCATATATGCATATGTCTGTGTGTATAGGCACAAATATATGCATATGTATATAGAGAAAATGTGTACAAATAGGGCAAAATACTAACAGTTGAAAGTGGAAGTTTAGGAAGATCAACTGAATTATTCTTTCAGTTTTTCTGTTGAAATTTTTCTATTTGAAACTTCACAATAAAAAGATAGCAGAAACAGTGGCAAGTATTCCACACTGAGTATCATGCATCTACCAGAGTTTATATTCCAAGCACCATAAGTGCCTTAGTGCTTTGGAGTTTTAGTTAGCTTTCTTTCTTTCTTTTTTTTTTTTTTTCTCTTTTTGCTCCTGTGACCAAAGACCTGCCAAGAACATAAAAGAGGAGAAAAAACTTCTCACTGGGGCTCACAGTTTCAGAGAGCTCAGTCCATAGACTGCTGACTCACTGCTCTGGGCCTTAGGTGATGCAGAACTTCATGGCTAAAGGACGTGGAGGAGGAAAGCAGCTAAGGACATGACAATCAGGGAGCAGAGAGACAGCTCCACACCAGGGACAAAATATAGACCCCAAAGGCACATAGCTAGAGACTTACCTCTAGTCACATCCTACCTGCCTTTGGTTACCACCCAGTTAATCCCTGACCGTGGATTAATTCTCTAATTGGGTTACAACTCTCATCACCCAATAATTTCACCTCTGAACCTTTTGAATTGTCTCACATGTGAACTTTTGGGGGACACCTCATGTCTAAATCATAACCATTGCCTGGTTTCCTCTCCACCACAACTCTCTGAAATCGGTAACCTCACCTACTTGATGGCTAAGGAATCTGCAACTCTGAGAGGAGCAGAAACTTGCAGGAGAGGCAACCTCGGTCCAGAGAGAGGAGTCCCCTGCCAAGGACATTACAGTGGCTACAGCAAGACTAAGACGGGCATCTGATTATCATCTAGGGCACAATCCATTGCATCAGAAAAAGTTCTTCCTTGTTTTCTTGTTCACTGGAGCGCCATTAAAAAAAAAAAATTGCTGCCAGCTCTACTAGGCTCATTTTGAAGAGAAAAGATTCTGTTCCTCTATCCCCCTTTGAAAAAAGGTAAGCATCCAGCTTCCTGTCCTCTGGCCTTTACCCAGACCTTCTATACGCATTACTTTCAGCAATGCATGTTTTTGTGGTTATTGGGTCACAACTTTATCAGATTCCAGAGCTGTGAAAACCCTGGCAGGCAGCGGGGTCTTAGGACTCGGGCAAGCATCCCATTCATTAGCACTGGGACAGTGATTCTTTGTGCTTCTAGCTGTTTGCACGCTATTCACTTTATGTATAAGCAGAGAGTTAGCCTAGCAGTGTTCTGTGCACCGAGGGTGATGACCCATTAGTGGGTCTTGGAATCATTTTAGATGGTGGCTGTCAGCATTTAAGGAGTGATTTAGAATCAAATTGGAAGAATAGAAAATTTTAGAATGTATGCTCATTATAAAGGTAGGTATTATTTCATAAGTGCACACACACATGCACAGAGGTATACATGTGCTTATTCTGGGTGATGATGCAAAATTCATCTCTTATTATGGGCCACAGCTAAAGCAATTTGAAAACTACTAGTCTAAGTCTGGGATTGGCAAACACCTGTTTTTGTGAACACAGTTCATTGGAACATAGCTATACCCACTCATGCATGTACTGTCTGGTTGCTTCCACACTGCAATGGCAGAGTTGAGTAGTTGTGACATACTGTAGGTATTGCAAAATCTGAAATATTTACCATTTGGTTCTCAACAGAAAAAAATGTCTGTGCCCCTATGGTCTAGGATATGGAAGCAAAAATTTCAGTTTCAGAGTCTAATAAAGCTCCCATTGTATCTGATCTCTAGAATTTCTATTTCTGGTATTTCTCCCCTAATACCTGTTTCAGTTGCAGAACTCACAAACAGATTCATGTGAATGCATATATAACTACAGAAATGTAGGTATAACAAAAGCAATGATTGCTCAGGAAATCAGGAGTATTCAGATGCAATGTCCTCCAGCACATAGCCAACAGGATGACCTTTCTGTCCTAGGAAAATATTTTGATGTTTAACTCATTGCAGTCAACCAGACATTTCCTTGCACAAATTTTCAAGTGAAATATTTCAATCCTGCATTCATCTTGGGGGCCACGTGTCTTATCCAAGTTAAATATTTCCAGAAAATAAATGTCTAGACACCGTCTCATATAAATTAAGCACCCGTTTTTTAAATTCTTAGCAGAGCTCCTTTTGGGTGTATGGGTGAATATAATTTTACTCCTGTGAAAATGCTAGATAAAGCCTGATGTGCCTAAGTCAGTGTACCTGCAGGTGGCTAATGAGTGTCACTCAACCCTTAGTGGACAGTGGTGTGTGTGCGTGAATGCGTGTGTGTGCATGCCTCTGCATGCGTGTGCATACCTCTGTGTGTGTATGCATGCCTCTGTGCACATGCATGTGTGTGTGTGTGTGTGTGCGTGCGTGCTAGGGAAGGGGCTGTATGGGGCCAACAAGACTCAAACAATGCATTTCAGAGGAGAGCTTTTTATTTCTGATGATCAAATATAAAAATCTCAGGAGACATAACACAAGTATCTAGCCCTGAGAGGCCACCTTGCCTGCCAAATCCTCTCTTCAGAGAATAAGAACATGTGAATGAAGTACATCAAGATAAAATTCTGTTCTGTCCCTTGGACTTTGTATTTCATTCATGTTTGAGGTTTTGATATTTTGCAATTTGGTGGACTTCAATCAATTCCAGTGTGCTTTTGTTTTTTAAAGTACTTTTGGTATTCATATTTTTCTTGTTATACCCTTCTGTGTCACTGAGATATATATTACATTTCCCCCCCACAGAAGTGTGAATGTTTTTGGAAAAATCAAGCACTAAAAATAAAGATAAAACATTTTAAAGACACTCAATTTTTTCAAATGTCTTTACTTTTATTTAAATGCTATATTTATGTAATACTTATATTCTTGTAAATGCTATAAATCATTTATAGCTGACATAAATATAATAAACATATTATAGCTGACATAAATATAATAAACATATTATAGACATAGTTATATCTTGCATAAATATTATCAAATAAGTTTGTATCTTATATAAATATTATAAATCACATCTTTATGTAAGTATATATAGCATATATTTATATAACAATGTGTATACATACACAATCAAACATTGATATTAAAACAGACATGTGATATTTTATTACATATATTCTCATTATGTATTTTTAGCTACATTTTGATAAAAACAGTCACATGAGAAATCACATAAAATAT